>VDFB02291610.1:0-14001 GCA_007258455.2 Sequoia sempervirens
TAAATCCTTTATCAGACAGTGATGATTCAGACTAATACTTTCACAACTTTGTTGCTTTTTATTCAAGTGATTCCGAAGTATGGTTTTGCTTAGGAGGTGTAAGATTTCAAGAATGACGTCTTATAGAAAAACAAAGTGAAAAATTGTAAGTAACTAGCAGTCGTATGCATAGGCATGCGGCAATGAGCCAATACGGGTCTACCGGATCTACTACAAACGGTTATTGAATGGGAAGCAAGGAAGAAACTTGTTTTTGTAATGCAATGTGAAGTATAAATATTGAGAAATATTTGCAATTGCTTGAATGAGTTGAAAAAGGGAAAGCATATTAATAATTCAATATGGAATAACGTGAAGTTAGTTTATAGTAGGAGGTGAATGAGGATAAGATTTGTCAAGTACATTGTAATGAACAGTGATGTTCGAAAATCAATTTATATATTTATATGGATAATTAGATGGATAAATCAATTAAAGCAAAGCTATGTGTACATTAAAAGATATGAATTTGACTTACGTTCCTTCGTGTAAATTATTTGCAATGTATGGATTAATTGCAATCTCAAGCAATTAATCATCAGTAATTTTAATTACAATAATTCTTTTAAAATGATTTTAATTAATATTATTAGGAGAATGATTTTTTAATAAAATTTATCTTAATAAATTACATTTGATAAATTAAATACAATTTAATTTTTCAAATAATTAGTTTTGTCACTCTATTTTAGTTTTATATTTATTGGCCCTCAATGCACATGTATATTTTAGCTTTTTGTCTAGGTTATTCAATGAATTAACTAAAATTTATCTTAATAAATTACATTTGATAAATTAAATAAAATTTAAATTTTCAAATAATTAGTTTTGTCACTCTATTTTAGTTTTATATTTATTGGCCCTGGATGCACATGCATATTTTAGCTTTTGTGTAGGTTATTCAATCAATTAATTAATTATTATTTAATAATGTTAAGATATATATGCATAGAACTACAAGGTAGACATTTTAAAGTGTTATTACCCATGCCTTTAATTACTAATATTGCATTTAAAAGTATTGTTTAACAAAGGTAGTGTATAACTTTGGGTATCACATATTTTTGAGGAAAGAAAGATGTTTGATATTGGATACTTTCTATAATTATTATTTAGTGCATAATTTTGTGAATTAAAGTTTTAGTATGCATGTGTTTTTTGGGTTCGTAGTAGTAAAATAAAATGGGGACAACTATAAAAGATTGAAAAGTAGTCAATAACAAGGATATTTCAAATAAAAATATCATTTTTTAATGAATCACTTCATAGTGCAATTGAAGAATCAGTCAAACCATTTTTTATTAGAAACAAATAAACAGACCTTAGTAAGAGATGAGTGTGAGGACGCAATACATTTATATTTTGGATTCTTAGAATAAATGAAAAAAAGATTACACATGTACCTATGTAAGAACATGACATTAAAAGCCAAAATACAAAAGTCACACTCATTATCCACCCTACCATATTGGCATCATGGAGCCTCGGGGACTCTAGCCAAACCCTCGAGCAAGAAGATTATGAAACGTCCACGAGAAATTTTGTGGAGTTCCATTATACATCACACAATATCAAAGTTGAGGAAAATCTAGTATTTTTATATATGATCTATCATATTGGAGTGTTTTTTTTGTTGTAATAATTCTATTAAAAACAAGCATCGTCAATTTGGAGCGCTTTTGTATGCTTTAGCCTAGTACCTACAAATAGAAGGGAGGGGTATGTCAGTGGACGGGCAAGTAATATTAGGAACAAACCATAAAAAATCAGTAAGTATATTGATAAAACCATTATAAAAAATTTGAAACTAGAAAAAATCAATAATATTTCTAATTTGTTCACTGAATTTATTCATTGATAATGGAAAACTTTTGTACTTACATGTATTGTTGACAGTGTTTAACAAATGTGAGCAGCATTGGATTGAGTCATTGGAGCATTAAACAATTTGAAATGGACAATTTAGAGTGCAGTATTTCTTTTGGATGCCTATTGTATATGTGGAACATTATAAAGGAAATCATATAGATCTACAATAAAATAGGTTAGACATATGCATATCCATATACATACATATACATACATATACATACATATACATATACATATACATATGCATATACATATACATATACATATACATATACATACATATATATACATATACATACATATACATATACATATATACACATATCCATATATATACATATACATATACATATATACACATATACATACATGTAAAAATATTATTTTAGGTTGAATTCTCATTGGAGGGTTTGAACATAGATGTGCCCAAAAATATGCAAGAAAATATATTGATTAAGTTGTATTGTTGAAAGAGCCATTGTGATATTCATTCAAGAGAAGACTATAGTAAAAAATGTCACTGGGTATTGCTTGTTATATGTGCCCATGTTTTGCAAACATATTTTTGCATACACATCTTACACATGGAATGTAGATAAAGTCATTTTGCATATGTATTTTGCATAGATGATTAATTTATTGTTGATTTCTTAGTGTTATATGTATTTACCTTTAGCATTAGAACCATTATGCAGACTTTAAAGATATTATCACTGTCTTTTGGGTGGAAAAATTGTAGTTGAAACGAGAGATTGTTGTAATTTTTTCAGGCTTGGTTTATTGTTTTAGTTATCTCTATGCATCTTTATGCACCTTTTTAGTCATTATACAGTCTCTATATTGTGTGGAATGAAGCTTTGTGGATGGTTCTCCACTTGAAACAGATGAGAAAAACATAATATCATGTAACATAGTAATACAAGATTCGAGCTATGTTCTTTGGCAATAAATATTGAAGACAAGTAGAGAAATTATATAAGAGGTGTTAGAGTGAGTAATTTATTGTTCATGTCTTTCACTCTCTGCTTATTATTCCTTGTTATATGTTTGTATCTTTGACGTTATATCCATTTTGGAGACTCGAAAGAGATTATGGCTCTGTATGGATGGATAAATTTCACCTAAATCTTCTTTCCTTCGTAAAAAAATATGGTCAGGGTTATTATTTTTTTCACCCTTCGTTTATTATTTGTAGTTATCTCTATGCACCTTTGGCATTATACCCATTAACATATGAGCAATTACATATTAACATAGAAGTAATTGCATATGTATATATATGCACAAAGCTAGTATGAAACCATGAAGATTTTGGAGATGAAAATTGTTTAGTGGTTGTGAAGTGCTATTCTAATAGCTCTTTTACAATTTCTCTATTCGCATATAATATTTAGTTGCAAGTAATGCAGCTTGAATTTTCAATTGAGTCAGTGGCATTAATAGATTTAACTATAATTTCTCCTATGCTAATGGGTTCAACGTCAAAGATACACACAAATAACCACAAACAATAAACGAAAGATTCATAGAGATAACTAAAACAATAAACAAAGCGTGAAAAAACAATTGCTCCTATGTTAATTTGCAATTGCTCCCATGCTAATTGGTATAAGAATGTAGCTTCAATTTTCAATTCACATGTCAACTATTACATAGAGTGGTTATGTTGTGTTAATATCTTTAATGTGGGTTTTTGATCATGTGTCATCTACCTATGATTCTTAAGTGTTTTTCTAATAGTTCTTTTACAATTCCTATATTTTGTCTATAATATTTAGTGCCAAATAATGTAGCTTAAATTTTGAAGTGAGGAGCCGACTGTTAGATAAACTACTTGTGTTCTATCAATATCTACTCGCTCATAACAAACTGTTAAATACTATAGGTCACCTGTTCAATTGTCCATGGTGTTAAGGTGTGTTTAATGTGGGTTTCTGACCATCTGTGCTTTTTGTGTGATTATTAAGTGTCTTTGAACCCATATAATAGGTACTAGAATGGCACTTATTTGGTGCTAAATATTATAGAGAAAAGCCACATTTATTAGAAATTTAAAATATGCAGCATATAAGAGGCAAACAATGACAATGAACAGTGTGTTATGAGCATGTGGAAAGAAGAGTAGCATGAAGAACAATTTTTCATACAGAACTTCAAATAGATGAGGGAAAATAAATATCATGGAACATATTGATAGAATACATATAACATGTTGCATCCAAACAAAATAACCATGACAATTAACAGTTTGTTATAAGTAGCTTGAAATAGATCAGTGAAAAAGAGTATCATCAAATATATTGGTATAAGACAAGCAACCTATGTAATAGTTGCAAGATGTATTAGAATAACACTTTAGAATCACATGCAAATGGGCTATGAACAAGAACAATTCGCCTTTTTCCAATTTTTTTGGCCTTGTTCTCTAGAATCTGTAAGTCGTTTTACATGGGTGTTGCCATGTGGGAAAGTATAGTCTGCAATGTGCCACAAAATATATTGATTGAGTTGCATTGTACAAAGATCCATTGTGGTGTTGTTTGTCTTCAATATATATATATATATATATATATATATATATATATATATATATATATATATATATATATATATCTTTCTATGTTTTGAAGGATTGATTTTCACATACAGTTGACATTGTATGTAAATATATGTGTGTGTGTGTGTGTGTGTGTATATGTGTATATATATTTATATAACCTCTTTGACTATAATATTTAGTCCCAAACAATGCAGCTCCAATTTACAATATATATGTATGTATATATGTATATATATATACATATATATAGTGTATTATCTAGCATTCAGTATTATAGAGAAATAGGAAAATTGTAACATATCTGTTAGTATAACATAGATACGTATTTTTATGCATATATATATATATATACACATGTATATATATATATATATTGATGTGGGGTTTTTGACCACCTATCATTTACTTGTGCTTCTCAAGTGTTTTTGTAACAGTTGTTTTACAGTGTGTCAAATGGTAGAACATGTAAAACAAATTTTATATGGCTTAACACATGGAGAGTACAGTTGCATTCTGCATAAAAGTGGATCATGATGGGCCAAAAGTGGCAATATGATGGGTTTGTGTAGGGTATGTGGCTGATGAATTTTTTTTACCCAAAATTGATGAAATGAAAAGGCTTTTTAAAGGAGATTCTCAACTTTCCACCAATATAAATTATGTTTACTTTGAATTTAATAAATAATTATTATTCATTTTCTATTTTAATTACAACTAAAGTCCCTATTGATAGGTTGATTGAAAAACATCCATATCTTTCAAATTGTATCACATTTTTTGAATCCAAAAGCATGTGTCATATTTTATGCTTTGCATACTATAGGATTAAAAAATATGAATTTCATGAAGTTTTGACCAAGCTAAGGTGGTCAAACATACGAGTTTTTATATTTTTTAAAAGTTGTAATAAAAAATTCATAATTAATTAAGTATTGGAAAAAAATTATAAAAAAGTATGCATTGCATCAGGACATGAGTCCTCTACTTATATCTAAAATCTTATAGTAACATTTTCTATCTTTTTATTGTGGTTAAGGTGGTCGAATGTACACCTTACTTCTTATTTTTCCCTTGAAATTCTAAGTACCATTGCATTGGAAATTTCAAATTTTCACCAAATAGATTTATTTTCTTTTTAAACAAACCTAGTAGGCTTAGGAAACTACATTCAATTTGCTACAGATTCTATTCTTACATATTTTTGAAATAATATATACCATTCAAATTCCTTACATCAAGTTTCCTAACTCTAATTTCTGATTTTTGCCACTTAAGGGCCTCTGCTTTTCCATGATGATCCCTCGGGTGACTCCTTACCTAGACCATAGATATGGAGAGTTTCCTATATAGAGCTTTTGCTGTACAAAATGCATATAGCAGTAACGATGAACACAAATAGCAACAAATAGTAGGCAGAGGGCACGAAGCACACACAGACCAAAAATGAAAGAAACTAGTCAAAAGGTAGAGGTCAATCTTATGTTTGTTGAAAAATAGAACTACAACAATAAAGACCTTGCTATAGGAAGCATCAAAGAGATGAGAGGAAGAGAATATCATAAAACATATTAATACAAAACAAGCAATCTATGTAATAGTTTCCATTTACATATTGGTTATCTATTTGAACTGTCCACAAGGGTTTATGTCAGAGAAACAGTGGCTAGAATTTTTTGGCGTATTTAGAGTTTTTTTTTACTAGCTGAAAAGGAAACTATACAAACATGGACAAATGTAATATGAAGAATAGACAATTTTTATTGTAGTCAGTGTATGTAAGAACCCATGCATGAATGTATATATATAGCAACAAATATATGGAGGCTATCTAACCATGGAGGAAGAAAAGGGTTGAATGTATAGCTCAAGAAAATACAAATCAATAAAACAAACCTTGTTTACACTTACAATTATGGTTTCCTTTCATGTATCAATTGTCTAACACATGGGCTTCATATCTCGTTCTCCATCTATGTTTGCATTGAGGGAAAAATAATATTGTTGCAAAGCAACATTTTGTTTGAACATATTAAAATATATATGTCTAGTTAGATGCATATAGAATGGAAAGAAGGCATTGGAAAATGGCTTACAACAATAGTAGAAGCCGAAACACTGCAGGCTGTGGGTTGGAACAGCTGGGAAACTCTCCATTATGGTATCTAATCGAGGTGTATGGTAGCTTTGTTGAGTACCCTAGTATAAAATCAACAACACGGTGCATCATTTTAGTATGCAAGAAAAACAATAGACATCCTTATATTAGAAAAAGAAATATTACATGTACTCCCTTGCATGGCATCTAGCAACATTGCTAGGGTGGACCAACCGTGGTGGCACTGAAAACCTGCCATTGTAGCTCCATTGAACAAGGTGGCTAGTTCCATGACTGAAAAACCATGCGGCCAACAACCTCGACCATCATTGTTAAGAGGGTTGAGCAACCCATCGCAAATAGCATGGAGTTTTATCATAATTGAGGGAAAAAAAAGCAATGTAGACAAAACTATATATTTTTGAATGCAATATACAGGAAGAGTGAAAGAGTGAAATGATGGAAAATGAGAATTTTGTACATAAACACTTGTAACTAGTTGAATGAAATAACGCTAATAGAAAAGCTAACAAGAAGAGATAAGAATCTATGGAAGCAAAGCATGAAGCACAAGTGTCAAAACTCGAGTTATATAGGTAGAGAAAATAGAAAACACAACATGGTTGCAAACTTTTAAACTTATTAGTCAAATAGAACATAATATTTTTTTTAGAATGTTTTGTAGAGTATGTGCATATATAGTTTAATATACTGAAATGTTCAAAATGTGTTATTGACATATAAAAATTTTGGGTTGTACTTATTGCTGGTTAGAATCCCTATGTATCATTAACACTAGAAGTTCTTTGTATTTGTATATGTATTAATTTGTAAGAGTTGCAACTGTATGTGTGGAGTACTGCATGTTAAAATCGGTTGAAAGAGAATTGTAGGTATGCTGATAAAGAATTCACATCATGCAATTTACAAACATTTGGACGAACATGGATAGGTGGAATATACAGAAGAGTGTATTCTTTTGAATTGCATTTACAAAAAGTATGACTCAACAAACCGTTGAAATGAGAAGTCAACAGATTAATATTTATGGGTGCATATTTGCATATTGAATTTCACAAAAATAGTATTGCTGAAGGTAGAGAAGATAGTAAACAGGAACAAAATTATCTTCAATGTGTAAAGCTAAACAGGACGTAAATCATTGGATAAAGTCTTGTGCTCTACTTATTCTTGCCTACTATCTCTATTCATGTTTGGCATTATACCCATTTTGCACAAATTATTACATAGTATGGTTCTATAAAATTTAGCTTGCATATCCTTGAAAAGACGATGGTATATAGTTTGGACCAAATGAAAGAGTAATTTCTTCAGAGCCTTTTCTATTAGTCAGTGCACCAACAGGTGGAAAAAGCATTTGGCAGGGGTTGGACTTGTCCCAACCACACCTCTTCACTATGACGTCTAGTAGTCTATAAATTTGGTGTTGCTAAGCCTGGAGTATCTTTCAAATGAGAATGTTGGATCAAGGTGGAGTATTTCAATTGATTTAACATGAGAGATAGCTATAAAATTCAACCCTTGTCTCTCTTTGCTGCCCATGTTTATTGTTGCTCTGTCCAATGTTAAGCCTTGTGCTTTATGTATTGTGATTCCCCATGTCATGGTGAGTGGGATTTGTGTTCAACTACCTTGAGTTATAGCTGGGATGGGGATGTCTCTTATGTTTTTTGGGTCCCATGGTGGGCCAATGTAATTTTGGAAGTGAACAACAACATAGTCAAGTGGATCTGGTAGTTTACAATGTGCATTGTAGACAATAGTTGTAACAAGACCAAGGGATCCATTTACGAGGCCAACTTGAATCCATAAATTTATTGTTAGCATCACCTGTTCACCAACACAAAGTAGCAGTTTAGGGAGAAGTTGGTCATCATCTCCATGATCAGATGTCTATTGTTGTGCCACTCGAGCAATACTAATGGCTATGGGCAGTTTTAACTATTTGATCATTTTTTTGTTGTGGAACACGACCAAGTCATTTGTGGGGAACAAATGTGTAGAAATATCAAACTGTTATATTTTTATGGGTGTGAGAATTTTATTTGTTTGTTTCATAAGCTCTTCCTAGTCATCGTAGAGGGCCTCACCATTTCTTATATGGAGAAGAATTTCTCAAAAAATTTGTTGGGAAGGGCTATCTCCTTTTTGGTGAAAAATAGTGTACAATGTGACAGAGACTATGAAAGTATGCCATAAGGCTACCGTCGATGACTGTGAAGCATAAATAGGGGTATCCATGATAGGTGGAAACTAGGCAAGATCACCAACAAGGATGATGGAAACACCACTGAATGTCTCCCTCTGGTTATTAGGGAATGCTTGGCACAATCAACTATTTATTTTCAGTAGCAACTTCGGGCCTAGAAAACTCATTTCATCTATCAAAATGTATTGAATATATTTAAATTGTTCTTGGAATATTGTCAATGCCTGACCTTGCAAAGGATTCATATCCTTTATGGGGATCTAGAGGGTTGTATGGATTGTGGAGGCGCATATGTTGTATGCAGCAACACCTGTGGGGGCCAATGTGAGCAACGAGCTATTGGATCCAATAGTAGACACGTTTATTTGTTGTCTAATACAATTTATCAAAAAGGATTTGCCAGTGCTAGCTGTCCCTTGAATGACCATGTGGAGAGGGTCTTTGGGGAAAGGTTGCATGCGATCCATGGGCTATATGATTTCAAGATCCAATTGTTGTTTTGGTGAAAGTTGATGGGATGATGTATTTATAGGAAAAAATTGTATCGTATTTTGCTCACACTGTGCCCTGGCTGATGGGATGAACTGCAAAGAAATATTATGAAGCTTCAGGCACATGGTTTGTATTCCATGAATGGTTCATATCAAAGTCCCACCTACCTAATAGCTTGCAGCTGATTTATACTGAAGTTAGTAGTTGCACCAAGCTGAGAGAAAATTTCCCATTCATATTCATCCATAGAACGTCAATGGTTCAAATCACCAGTATCACTACCATGTTCTTCTTCAATCATGGATGCAACTGCAAGTCTATTAGCATGCCAAGGATGATAACCAATTGTTTTTAAAACTTTCCAATTTTGTATGATCTCTTGTTTGACAAGACCTACATCTGTTTGTATGTTTTAGAAAGGTTTGTATAACATAAGTTCAGTCCAACAAAATGTCTCAAATATTTTTGTATCTTCAACAGGAATAGTCTTGAACAATGGGTACACAAAGAAAATTTTAGGTTGGTGTCTCAATTTCTATTTATCCTTTTTGCATTGCTCTGAATGTGTATATAAGTGTACTGAGTCATTAGGGATACACCAGCTAGCTCTGGAGGCCTTTGCATATAGCAATGAATATAATTTGTTGGAAGGTCTTCATCAACATCATCTTTATTTATATAGATCCATGCTTTTTTACCAACATTCAAACAAACATATTGTTGGCTTGAAGTGAGAAGAGACAATTTCTGCAATATATGACATGTCTCTTTTGCGAAGATGTCATGCTCTATAAGAATATTCATCATGAATTTTTGATATGCAACCAATGCTCTATCCTCAACTATATTTGTATTTTCAAGTCTTTTCAACATATCAAGATAATTTTTTGATTTCTTCTTAGATTTAGCTGCATATTTAGAAATATAATTTAGAATGATTTTCCTAGAAACAACTGGTTGGTAGTCAACATTGAAATGCAAGATTGCAAGCATGGGTGGGCTATGAATATTCAGGTGATCATCATTTCTTGATGGCTTGTAGGATTTGTTAGTCTCAACATCAGATGTTAATGTAGAAGTAAGTTGTTGCTGCCAAGGTGCTTTATACTGACATTGTAATTGCTCTCCTTTTTTCCTTAAACAAGTATATTCAGAGCATTTTGTGTGCCTTTGAACTATATTTAGCAGCTCTTCATAATCTATGATTCGATCACTGGAAATAATCTGGCTTGTGGAAAGCAAACACATATTTTCTTCAGAACAATGATACATTCTGAGCAATCTCTATGCATGCAAAATCTTTTCAATCACTTCTTAATGGAAAATTGAGAATCTATGATGGAGATATAAAGACGTGATATGTGTATTTTGAACAACAATATCTGTTAGTGTCTTTGTTGAGGGCTCCATCGCCAATCGAGCCACATAAGAGAAAACATTTTGCAGGTCAGCCCATTTTGTGTCTATATAGCTTAAAGTGAAAAAAGGGTAGGTGTGCCAAGTTGTTCAATCATTGCAGAGAGTTGGGCCTGATAGGAGCTTCAAAAAGAATGGGTCTCACGCAATAATGCACCAAAATGCATTAGTTGCACAACTATCTTCCCATTCATGGTAGATTGAAGGAATTCACGCAATGCAAATGACCTGGGGATTTTGTCTTCCAGGTGGAGGTTGCTATAAAAAAGACATAAATAGTTTGCTGGCTACGATGTCTCATTATCAAATTGTAGAAGAAATACCTAAACTTGACATATTTTCCAAACCTGTGGTCAAAATATCTCATTAAGTGGAGGGCATATTCATGCAAGTGGATTCGAACATTCCTCGGTTGGAGGGGAAGTGCTACTCTAGTGGGAAACAATGTTGGAAAGGCCATTGTAAACAAACCTCCAGTGTTGTATTCATTAACAAGAGATGAGCTAATTTTAGGCCAACAAAAAATATTATGTTTTTTTCTTTTCAATTTGCAATACCTGTTTGATTTCTTGGAGCTCTCGTTTAGCATTTGGCAAGGAAGGGATAAATGATGAAAATTTTGAAGAGCCATTTTCATCCTAAGCAACATTTGTTGTGCTAGTTGATGGCATTAGGTCTTCATCAAAAACTTGCTCTATTGTATGCAAGAAATTGGACACATCAACAGCAACATCAAGCAACATATTAAGAGAATCAACATCAATCTCAACATCATTGTAATATTTTTCATATTGAATTTTGTATTTCAATGCATCCATGACATGATATTTATTAACATAGCAATCGTAATTACCACCTTCAATAGTGGTTCGATGTACTATGAGAACCTCAAGGTCTTGCAAGCGGCACGGTAAAAGTTTTTCTATGCTCAAGATATCTTGAGGAAAGCTTATCGTGTGACCAGTGTATTTAAATTGACCTCCTCTAGTGTGGGACACTTGCAAAACTGGAGCCACCCTAGCAATAAGCATTTCTTCAACCTGTGTTAGCTTTTTTAGCAACAATGGTTGTGGGCCTGGGTCCATACCATTTGCAGAGCTAAAGTGGTGGGTGCCTTTTTTCATAATAGCATCTTACACCCTTTGCTATTAACCCCAACATACGAGTGTGTATCCCTATGTAGCTTTCTCTACATATCTGACAAACATGAAGGTTTAACAGTGCATCTATGCAGTGCCGAAATCGTTTCACCGTAGAATGGTAGCAATCATTGAATATTTCATTCAAGCGTTGTTGTTGCCCTGGTCTAGCAAGGGGATTACTCTGAGATTATTTATAAGGGGTGCCATCTACCATTCCAAATGGGTACTGTGAGGAAATATTGGTAGCAGGTAGAGTTGTAGTTCTACACGATGTAGTTAACCTTTGCACCATGTATTTTTTACGGTGCTTTGCATAAATTTCCTCTCTATGTTGGCTATAGTACTAATTGTCCCATTGTTGTTTTTTACCCTTTCTAAATTCAAAAAGTGATTGGGTTGTGGAACTTGAATGTACTCACACAACCTAGGAGTATACATACAAGCTCAACCATATTAGCATATATGAATATAAATGTATAACCATAGATGTATTTAAAGTAGTAATTACACATAAACTTGTAACAAAATATATATCTGTATCCATGTGTATATAAATGTATATATATGGATGATCACAAAATGAATAACATAGTTTGAACATTGCAATATATAAAAATATATACAAAAGGATTCCATACTTTTTTTTGCCAATCATTTCCACTATTTCACTATTGTTATATTCCCCATTTAAAAGAATACAATGGTGAAGGACATTATGGAACGTCCACGCAAAATTTGATGCAATTCCATCACACATCACATAGTAACAAAGTACAAGGTAATCTATTGTCTTCATATGTGATCCATCATATTCCACACTTTCGACAATACAAATTAATCAAAGTATACTTTCCCACACCAGAACATTCAATATTGCATTTACTTCAACCACCAACAATGCACAACAATGGCAGGATGCATTAACACTTGCGCGAGCAAACACTTACCATTTAGCTTCCGCATATACATATGCATATACATACACATACACATACACATACACATACATATACATATACATATACATATACATATACATATGCATATGCATATCCATATGGATACACATGCACATACACATACATATACATATACATACACATATACATACACATATACATACACATATACATATACATATACATATACATATACATACATATACATATACACATACATATACATACACATAGACATATAGACATATACATATACATATACATACAAATACATATACATATACATATGTATACAAATACATATACATGAAGGGGATTTTTTTATGTTGGAAAATATCAATCTTTATCTGCCTGCATATCTATATGCTTTTTTAGGTCCACCCATGTGTGTATACACCTTAAAGTGAAGAAAACTGGAAACAATTACACCCAATTGGCAATAGGTATAACAAAAAGGAAATTTATACTTACGAAATCAGGACCTAAAGGTCAGTTGTTCATGCCCTCAGAGTCAAACTCTAAAACGGGAACCATGTAAAATCTGAACAAATCAATATTGGGGGGCTCTAGAGACCCATCCACAAAACCTGATTCCATACACATAGTTTTGGGAACTTTTTACAGAGAAAAAAATGTTACAATTTGAGTTGACTAATTGACAGCTCTGTTTCACAATAGAAATAAAAGATTAATGTATTGCAACATACCAATGGCAATTGGTAGATAACTTAGAAATATCGATCTATAACCATTCCACTTTTAAAACTTAACAAACAACATGGGATACAAGAACAAAAATAGAAATGCACTATTAATACTACAAATACACCAAGGGATACATCAACAAGACTAAAAATGATAAATGCATATTGATATACCCCTATATGTATCTATTTATCTTTGAGGTTGCTTATATATGTATTCATATAGTTTTTTATTATTTTACTATATTTCTACATATACCTAGATACATAGATACTTGTATATGTTTCTAGCTGGTCCTTTCACCCTTTCTTAACAAAATAATAGGCTATACAACAATAAGACTATAAATGACTAAGTACATATATACATTGAATCTCCCCTTTGTCTCCACATTTAAAAACACACACATATAGCCAAATATATATATCCATATGTACACATGTATACACCTATTTATATACACACTACTATATCTAAATAGATGTGTATAC
>VDFB02291611.1:0-28492 GCA_007258455.2 Sequoia sempervirens
GGATGAATCCCTTCCTACAAGGGGCATTATATATCAGAGGAACACTGGATAATGAAATGACACCTTCCATCCACTAACATGTCCTAGGATGCATCATTCCTACAATGGGCATTACCTTTTGGCAATAGTTTTGGTCCTTATCCTTAAAAACACATTTCCTTATGGTTAGCGATATTGAAGAACATCATCTTGTTTGTGTGCTTTATCTTTATCTTTTGACTAATCTCATTGCGCTCAGTCCAAGGACCTCTTGATGATATCCAAACAAAGGATTTAGAGAGATAGGAATGGGGCAACGATCATTATCTTTTTGTCTGTTATGCTTGTTGGACGTTCTTGTAAAATAACTAGGCAAATACTTGCTTTGTTAGATATGTATAGAGGATGTTTTAGATAGCTTGTTGACTATTACATTGATTGGTTATACCTTTTTGTATTTTTGTCTGAGGTGTTTAAAATTTCTAAGGTGCATCCTAGCAAGGTTTATGTATGTTAGGTGTGAACAAGAATACTCCTATCTATTTGTTGAGTCAAATTCCATCACACTAAGCACAATGCCATCCTGGTCCTTTATACCTTGATGCATCGTGCTTAGGTGTGTTATCAAACATAAAGTAAGTGACCCTTTTAAAATCCCATGATAAGAAAATCATCCATTTCAGATCATCTTCATCATCATCATCTATCATCATCATCATCTATAATAAAGTCTTGTCAAATCATGGACTTGTGGGACCCTCTTGTCATCATCTCATTTCTTCCCCGTACTAATATAACACCACCAATACATCCATCATGCATCCATCATGCATCCATTGTACATTCATATCATCATCATAATATAGATTTGTTATTCTAAGCATCTTAAAATCATCTCATTTGCATCATCATCCATAACCATCCATCTTGAATCTCTTTATCGCGAGATCAACCCTCAAATCGAATCTTTTCATTCGATCTCTCGAGGGGGCAATGTACCAGTGTACTTCTTTCCACTGGGGCTTCTAAAAAATAATAATTTTTTTCAATTTTGATTGCAGAAAGTTTATTCTTTGAACCAACGCAACAAGTACATTGCTTCAAAGAGGGGCAAAATGTAGACATGCAAAATTAACATTTTACATTCAATCAAGTTAATTCATCAACTAAACTAGGTTTCACATTAGGTCCATTCACCAATTAATCAGGTTCACCTTCATCCATTCATCAGGTAATATCATCTCCTAAGGTCATTCATTCAAAATTAAATAAACATTATCATCAAACTTTTAATCAAATAAATCAAACATCCATTTAATTAAATCCAAATGCATTTTCCATCCTTTTCTGATTTAAATAAATCAAGTATTTAAATCAAATAAGTCAAAACATCCTAATCATCATTAGGCTAATCTAATCCTGATTCAATTAACCTAATCATCCACTTGCACAAATAAATCAATTTATTGATTTATTAAAATCCCTATTGTTTTTCAACATGGCATCTTGGAAGAATATCCTCCACCCATGCATTTTCAGAATTTTAAACTCCGACATGTTCCCCACTCAGAATTTAAAATTTTGAAAGTCTTACATGTCCCCCCACTCAAACATTTTTAAATTCTTGGCACATTGACCAAAATGTGCTCACTCCTCAACCAATCAGAGGTTGACAAGTGGCATCATCTCATTGGCCAATCTCTCATCATGAGAATTTATAAATAGAAGCTTAATCCTCCATAATTGGATCTACAACTGGAATGCAAGTTTACTCTCTTGATTTGAGAAATAATCTGGCTCATCATCCTATTTGCATTTGCATCATCTTGGCTTCTTAGCAAGGATTGGGAAAGGGTCACTTGCACATGTGACACCAATCCACTATGGAATAGGTAACATGTTATTAATTTCATAATGCTTTTGATTTTCTCTTGTCATGTTTTGTATTTAGAAGTGTTCACAATGTATTTAATAGGAGTTTTCTTAAAGGATTTGCAAGTACTAACCCTTGATTGAAGTTAAGTATTTTGCAGATTTTAAAAGGTACTCACAGTTTCTCAAATCACAAATACACAAAAGTAACATATCAAAGAGGCAAATTTGAGGCTAATTGAATAGAACTTGCAATCAAGGAAAGTTTGTTATCTAGCCATCAAAAATAGCTATGTTATCCGATCTTCTAGGGTACTAATAGGATTTGGGTACACTTTGAATTGGATCCATGATCCAGTTTGGTCCACTTGCAGATGTGCACAGGATGCAGATCAGGGGAGATAGGTTCATCTAGGACAAACCCAAGGAGATTCCAAGCAGCCAGCTAAACCCATCCAACTTTTTCTTTCATTATGGTGTTTTTAATTTTTCCACTTTTGACTTTACCTTATAAAAATTTATGAAAGTGGTGTGCCATGAAGGTCTATGGTTTTGAAGGTCTTCATTTAAGCTCGGTGCCAGGGGCTCTACCCCTCAATCCCACTATGTATCAATGATTGGAAACACCTCAAGGTTACCACCCCTGAACCCCATTAGGGGGTTAGGGGGTTATGTTGTTAATGACATTAGATTTTACGATAATTTTGTTGATTATATTATGCTATATGGTATTCTAAACTTTATTCTTGCTTTATGGCTGCATATATATATATATATATATATATATATATGACTATTTTCCATCCACACCTTTGACTTTACCTTTCAAAAATTTATGAAAATGGTTTGTGCCTTGAATGTCTATCCTTTTGAAGGTCTTCATTTAAGCTCAATGGCAGGGGCTCTGCCCATCGACCCCACCATTTATCACGATTGGAAGCACATCAGGGGTACCACCCTGAACCCCATGAGTGGTTAGGGGATTATGCTTTTAATGACATTAGAGTTTATGGTAATTTTGTTTATTATATTATGCTATATTGTATTCTAAACTGTATTCCTACTTTTAGGCTGAAAATGTGTGTATATATATATATATATATGAAAGATTTTTACTTGTTCTTGCATAAATGAATCCAACCAGAAAAAGCTTGTTGAACCTGAACTACAAAACCAGTAACCTAAAAATAAATTCAAAAATTCATTAATTTTTTCTTCTATAATTATATAAATTTTATTTATTTAGTTATGTTCTACCTTTCCCTCTTGTATTAAATAATTATTTTAATTATTTAACATTTTATGGACTTTTAATTATATCATTATTTTAATTAAAATTCTTACATTTTCCCTTTCTTCTATAATTAAATAATTGATTTAATTGTTTAATTATTCACTTTCCCTCCTAGATTAAATAATTCTCTTTTATAATTATTTAATTTACTTCACCTCTTTACATCATTCTTATTGGTTCTCTCTATCTGTGACATTCATATCCCTTCACCTCTCAATTAATGTCCACCCTTGATAAGGTTTTATTACTTTTTAATCTCCACCATCCATCCCTAACTAAACCCTATTTTTTCCCTAACCCTATTTCATTGGTTCTCAAACAATCTTATCCATTGATCTTCATCATTTGATCTTGCCCCTTCATTCAGATTTGGTTTTCTATAAAAGAGACCTATCGCTTTCATTTCAACCCTAGCTTGCTAGAGACAACCATAACTACTATCTTTGATATAAAATAAAATGGAGGAGCAATGATCTAGATTCAATCATGGCATAGAGACTGTTGGTAATACTATTTTATCATTTTATATTTCTATGTTCATTTTTGCTTCATTGTTGAGCTTTTTTTATTACAATTGTACTATAAATTGGAATAGCTTATTAAATTCATAATAGAAAACATAAATTACTCTTTTATTTTAGCTCAAAAAATTATTTCAAATACTTATAACCCTATTCTATAGAGTGAAATTCTTGTTGACATTTTTTGTCCTTACAATTGTACTATAAATTGGAATAGCTTATTAAATTTGTAATGGAAAATAGAATAGTACTCTTTTATTTTAGCTCTTTTTTTTTTTCAAATACCCATAGTTGTCAAATATATTGAGATGACTTGTAATTTTCTTGTAATTGGAATAGTGTATTAAATTCATAATGGATAATATAAAAGTACTCTTTTCTTTTAGCTCAAATTCTTATTTCAAATACCCATAATTGTAAAATATATGAAGATGAGATATTCTTATAATTTTCTTGTAATTGGAATAGCTTGTTAAATTTATAATGGAAAATACTAAAGTACTTCTTTAGTTTAGCTGAAAAAATTATTTCAAATACCCATAACCCTATGCTACAGATTGAAATCTTTGTTGAGATTAGGGTCCTATGACTTGAGTTTTTTGTATTTGATGGTTGATACTATTGATTCATTCCTTTTCCCTTGATTCTACCCTATTTTACAGAATGAAATAGTTTTTGAGAAAATATAAATGTACTCTTTTGTTTTCACTCAAAAGAATCTTTCAAATACCCAAAACCCTATTCTCCGAATGGAATCCTTGTTGAGATTGTTTGTCATAGAATGAAATCCTTGTTGACTGCGCTGTAAGTTGGAATAGCTTATTAAATTCTTAATGGAAAATATAAAAGTACTCTTTTATTTTAGCTCAAAAAAATATTTGAAATACCTAGTCAGTATGACAGTTCGGCCAGGGAAAATGAGGGGCATTTTGTACCATGTTCCTTCTTCCAGCATTGTACCATGTGAGAGGTGTTTTGTATTATGTTCCTCCTTCCAGAACAAAAATGAAAGTACTACCAGATGAATGTGATGGCTGGAAGAATTATCCAAAGAAAGTATATAAGGTTAATGGTATTAGAAACACAATCTAGAAATCTATATTTTTCTTGAAAATTTTCCAGATCAAACAGCCCCCAAAAATACAGGGTATTACACTATTTAGTCCGGTATTACTGCTGGATCTATTTGAGATTTGACCAAAATAAAATAGTATTCTCAACAGATCAAAGGAGATTATTAGACAAACATATCCGAATAGAGGATAACAAAACCCTGGGATCTGAGAGAAAGTAAATGCATAATAAAAAGTAAAAGCATGGAAAAGAAACATAGAAGTAGTACATTTTCACTCTGCGTTGTAAGGCATCCTTTTATCTCTATCGTTGATGACGAGGGGGAATGTTGTAGGGTCGTGTGGGATTTGGACCAGGACACCAATGACTCAACCGGATCTTCAATTTAAAGGGCCCAACTCTGCTCCCGTCAAAGCCTGCCTCGGCTCTCTTTACATCTGCCGCATGAAAGAAAGTTATAAACCTAACCCATGCTTATTCGAGCTGATCGCCAATTCTTTTACTGCCCCTATACAAAAAAGAAACATTCTGTAAGAAACAATAAACTACATCTATTTGATATGTCAGTTTGATCAATAAAAATAAACCAAAAAAAAAAAAAAATCTACATGCCATATGCTTGGAATATGTCTCGCAAAAGGTTGTTCGATACTGTGACATCAACATTGAAAGCTACTGTGGCATCAACATCGAAACGTCCATAGGAGCTTGCAATGTTGATGCCACGGTATCGAACAACCATTTGCGAGACATATTCCAAGCATATGGCATGTAGATTTTATTTTCGGTGTATAGAGGCAG
Organism: Sequoia sempervirens; assembly: GCA_007258455.2. Taxonomy (NCBI): domain Eukaryota; kingdom Viridiplantae; phylum Streptophyta; class Pinopsida; order Cupressales; family Cupressaceae; genus Sequoia; species Sequoia sempervirens. Next base: position 5,542 of record VDFB02291611.1, read on the forward strand.
TAAAATAAGTGGCGATCAGCCCGAATAAGCATGGGGTTAGGTTTATTAATTTCTTTCATGCGGCAGATGCAAAGCGAGCCCAGGTAGGCTTGGATGGGCGCAGAGTTGGGCCATTTAGATTGAAGATCCGGTTTAGTCATTGGAGTCGTGGTCCAAATCCCACACGACCTTACAACATTCCCCCTCGTCATCAGCGACAGAGATAAAAGGACGCCGTATAACGCAGAGAGAAAATGTACTACCATGTTTATTTTCCATGCTTTTACTTTTTATAATGTATTTACGTTCTCTCAGATCCCAGGGTTTTGTTATGCTCTATTCGGATATATTTGTCTAATAATCTCCTTTGATCTGTTGAGAATGCTATTTTTTGGTGTCATATTTCAAATAGATCCAGCAGTAGGTAATACCAGACTAAATAGTATAATACCCAGTACTTTTGGGGGCTGTTTGATCTAGAAAAATTTCAAGCAAAATATAGATTTCTACATTGTGTTCCTACTACCATTAATCTTATATATTTTCTTTGGATAATTCTTCCAGCCATCACATTCATCTGGTAGTACTTTCATTTTTATTCAGAATGCAACTGTATCTCCCTTTATGAATAGCATGGGTAATGAGCTCAAAGCCTCTGTCGCGGAACATCACATTGAACGTAGGCGGAAAAAGAAGCTAATGACTGGGAAGGATCCTAATGCACCAAGGCCGAACAGAACTGGCTATGAGGATGAAAAACTAGTATGTAAATGACCAAATTAGTGTTTCACTTACAACTATATGTACAAAATGTTTATATTGAGTTCATATTAATTTGTTTTCTATGACAGCCTTATCAAAAGAGTGGTATACAAGAAAAAGAGCGCTATAGAAAAGAGATGTGTGAATCCTTTCGACTTCAGGCTCAAGGTGTGCTGGTTGAAGCCAGCAGTTCTCCGAGTAGTCAAATCGGTAGAACATAAACAAGGACTCATACCGTACCAGTAGTAGGTAGTGTTAAGTACATTCGGACTGTAAGTTTGTGGACATTTAATGCACTTTTCTTGTTGCAAACAAGCAACAGATTTTGTTCATATTCAACAAGTGCTTCCAATAGACTCGGCTTTGATTATCAAATTGGCCAATTAAATATTTAATGCAATCTGTGGCTCAGTGAGCAAGTATTATTCCTGACTGTTGAAGCATTTTGTTTTGTTCCAGGTTTGATTATTAATTTTCTCGCTAAATAGTAGTTTACCATCCATGCCTTTATAGGCAGTGATATTACAATTGCTACACGGCTAGCTTTCGTCCTTTTTAGTGCAACCCTTGTTTTTCAAAAGTATAATCTTTGAACAAGCGTACTTTTCATAGGAAAAAACAATTGTTTGCAAGGTGATTTGTAATTGATTTTGAAAGTAATAAGTCAAATATAAAATAAATAGACCTCCATTCATTCCTTGGATAGAATGAACTCCATCTATATTGGACTTCACTGGCCTTTTTGTTTAGCTTAAATTTCATAGCTTATCATTGCGTGTTTACCACACGCTTTAAGGTTGAAATAGCTGTTTCAATTAATATAAATTATGTACAAGATCCCTTATTGCAAGAAAGAACTAGGAGACTAAGAGGCCCTTTCCAGAAATTTCCATTTGTTTAGCTCTTTTTCCCTGCATTGTCACTCTTTTTTAGTATTCAATTGTACTCGAGTGTTAGTGATTTTTGTGTTACAAGTGAATGGCATATAAGAACGTTGCATTTGCAGTATGCGTTTGGCCCCTGGTGCAAATTAATATAAATAAATATTAACCAAGTAAACGCATCCAATATATTTATGGAGTACCTTTTAAACTAACCATGCAGCCTTAGTTTCTAGGCAACCATGTAAAGCATTTAATGACAATATAACATAAATTTATTGTTGATTAAGGGATCATGTTAAATATCTATATTTGGGCACACTGATAGAGATAATGTAAGCTCTCATGGTTTAACCATGGTATAAACTTCTTAAATTTATGTGTAATGTTATGCTGTTTCAAGTTTTCTGAAATGACAGAAAATCTTTGGGGATTATTAAATCACTCCTTGGGCCTTTTATGCAATTAAATCCTTGTCCTGTCCAGCTGATATTTGGACAAGGTTTCAATGTGTTGACAATTAATTCATTTTGAATTCCAAATATTACCTGTACCTACAGGCAAATATGATCTTGTTGATGTTAGGATCAACCAACCAGCAGCTATATATTGTTTATTTATTTTTTAGGGGTTAAATTGTCTTTGAGCAGATGTTGAAGTCTGTGTAATGACTGGCTGGAATCTTAGATGATATAGTACTGGTCTGAACTCGAACCACACATTTGAAGCACATTTTACTTTTGAGAGAAGCTTTTTAAATATAATGTCGGGTTTCAGAAATATTCAAGTGCGACAGGACAAAGAATATTCACGCTTTGAAATATCCTTTACCAGTGATGGTCTGAAAAAATTGAATTCTGCCTAGTTTTCAAATTATAAATCAACAGTGTATGCTAATTTCAAAGCTGCCAAGTCGCTAGGAATAATCAATCCTTCTCTGTGTGTGGTAGGTTTACCTGTGTATCAAGATCTTTAAAATTGTATCCCCAAAAAATAACAAAATCTTTAAAATTTTATCCACAAAAACAGCAATTGTACGAAGATAATGAAACCCATTGGTGCTTGATGAGCCCATCATTGAATTGCCTGTAGAATTTTAGAGGGTTATTGCTTACCTAAGCCTCAATTTTAGACATACTCCCAAAATTAGTATTTAAAGAGTCTCTAGAAAAAATCATATGAAAAAAAAAAAAAATCAAGCATGATGTAATATCATTATTTTTTACTAAATTTTATATTTATTACTGCAAATGATTAGGTGTTAGAAATGAGAAGTGTAGTTCTGGCACATGCTATTGGTTAGAGTAAAATTTGATTCGTTTACATTACATCACATAAACTTATTGAACTCGCTTATAGAGAGTGTTTGATTAGTGGATTCTTTTCAATTTTAAAAAATTAAAGTTCAAATAATAAAATATCTAGTATTGTTTGAAAATGTATATATATGGGAGTTGGCCTAACTAATAGTTGAGCACTCTAATTTTGTACCTCTCAAAATAATATATGACAATTTAAAATCACATGATTTTGTACAGTAGCTTACATAATAAGATCTCGAAAAGAGTAGACCAGTAGTCATTTTCAAAAACCGCAGAATAATTCTTACACTCTTAAGTACCATCACAATCGAACGCAGCCGTGTTTACGGTTGGGGTGTACGCATTGTTTGATAATAAACATTGTGTAATCATCATAGTTAATAAAACAGTTATTTATGGGTGACAACAGTTATATACATTTGTATGAACGATCAAGGTGAATTGAGTTTTCCGAAGTAAATTTATGTTGTTTGTATTACCCTTTTATGTTTGTAATCTGAAATGCTTTCATTTGATATCAGAGCGTCAGGAGAAACACAAGGTTCGTTGAAATGGTAGTAGGATTTGGAGAATCCAGTCTGAGGAGCGGATGACTGTATGTTGTCGCAAAAGACATGAATTCAAGAATACAAAGGCTCTATAAGGTCAATCAATTAACCTTAGCACAAAATTCTTCCTCACCTAGGCAACAAAGGCCGGTAACTTCATGAGATTTAAGGGCTCAAGAGGCTCCCCTGGGCATAGAGGCAATAATTCATGAAAAAACAAGGAACCAACTCAAAATTCTCAAAAAATTTAGAAGCTCTACTAGTACGCAAATGAATATTCGTTTGTCAAAGATGAGAGTAATCATGGAAAGTTTGATGGTATATGAAGAGTTGAATATTGTCTTGTAAGACATCAACAAAGTTATTGGTTTATGCTTGAATTGCATGACAAGTCTCTAGATTGAGATTGTAGAGTGAACGCATAGTTGATTGGAGATAGTAGAGTGTTGTAGCAAGGATGAATAAATATAGTATTCAAACGTGCAACCTAACTTTTCTCTGATGGAAGTGGATCCATAGTTCTCCGAGATGTGAGGTATTTATAGGAGAAAATGGATAATCAAGGGCTAAGATTTACTTAATCAATCAATGGTCAAGATGGAAAGAAGGTGAAGACATGGATCAAGGATTCTCATCAATTGATGAGAATTGAATATCCATGGATCAAAAAATCAATCAATGAGCCTCAATTAATCAAACAAACACACTTTCAAAACTGTTTCAAAATTTGTTAGAAAAGAATATTCTATTTTTGGATCCAAATAGAAGAATATTCCCTATGCAAGTTGAGTAATATTAAGATTGTAATTAAATAATTATCTTATTTAATGAAAGGGGTTAAGTGAAATTTAATTAAATGATTTAGATTGTTTAATTAAAAGACAGGACATAAGGGGTTTAATTTAAATAATTTGCATTATCTAATTAAACAATATTAAATGTTAGTGTAAAAGTGTAGGAATTAACTTAATTAAAATGATTAGATTAATAGATGAAAATGATGCATTTAATTAAATAACTAGAATTATTTTATTAAATAGTTGAAAAGAAGATGAATTTTAGGATGAAATGGTGTGTGACATGAATTTCTGTGGTTTTGAAGGTCTTCATTTAAGCTCAGTGGCAGGGGCTCTACCCCTCGACCTCACCATTTATCACGATTGGAAATACATCAGGGGTACCACCCTGAACCCCATGAGTGGTTAGGGGATTATGCTTTTAATGACATTAGAGTTTATGGTAATTTTGTTGATTATGCTATGCTATATGGTATTCTAAACTTTATTCCTACTTTTAGGCTACAAATGTGTGTATATATATATATAAAATATTTTTACATGTTTTTGTGTGAATGAATCCAACCAGAAAATGTTTGATGGACCCACAAACCTGAACACGAGAACTAGTAACTTAAAAAAATAAATAAGAGAGTTAAATATTCCACCAGTCTCAAAAGCTATATTTCACCTCTAAGCTTTCCAATAAACACATCAAACATCTTATGTTACAAGCTCTCTTGTTAACAAGGAAATTAACAAAAAAAAATTAGAAGGACAAGCTAAATGGTTCCTTCCATTATCGGTTGCACACTTTTATATGTGAATACTGAATTATGAATAAACATGAAAGAGCCAAAAATGCAAATAAATATTAAGTTTTATGGTTGAATATAATGTTCAATTCCTCAACATTTACAAGGAAAATCACAAATTCTCAAAACCAAATAAAATTCAGATCCCACCAAACAAAACCAGCTAAAATTTAAAAACAAGTCCTCTAAAATTTAAAAATTCATCAGTTTTTTCTTCTATAATTATATAAATTTTATTTATTTAATTATTTTCTACCATTTCCTCTCGTATTAAATAATTATTTTAATTATTTAACATTTTATCCACTTTTATTCAAATCGTTAATTTAATTAAAATTCTGACATTTTCCCTTTCTTCTATAATTAAATAATTTTTGTAATTGTTTAATTATTCACTTTCCTTCCTAGATTAAATAATTCTCTTTTATAATTATTTAATTTACTCCACAACCTCTTTATATCATTCTTATCGGTTCTCTCTATCTATGTCGTTCATATCCCTTCACCTCTCAATTAATGTCCACCCTTGATCAGGTTTTATTACTTTTTAATCTCCACCATCCATCCCTAACTAAACCCTATTTTTTCCCTAACCCTATTTCATTTCTTCTCAAACAATCTTATCCATTGATCTTCATCGTTTGATCTTGCCCCTTCATTTAGATTTGGTTTTCTATAAAATAGACCTATCGCTTTGATTTCAACCCTAGCTTGCTAGAGACAACCATAACTACTATCTTTGATATAAAATAAAATGGAAGAGCAATGACTTGGATTCAATCGTGGCATAGAGACTGTTGGTAATATTATTTTATCATTTTATGTTTCTATGTTCATTTTTGCTTCATTGTTGAGCTTTTTTTATAACAATTGTACTGTAAATTGGAATAGCTTATTAAATTCATAATACAAAACATAAATTACTCTTTTATTTTAGCTCAGAAAAATCTTTCAAATACTTATAACCCTATTCTATAGAGTGAAATCCTTGTTGAGATTTTTTGTCCTTACAACTGTACTATAAATTGGAATAGCTTATGAGATTTGTAATGGAAAATAGAATAGTACTCTTTTATTTTAGCTGTATTTTAATCTTATCATTATCACCCTTAGCCAAATAAATCAAATATTTATTTAACTAAATCTTTATCATCTTTCATCTCCTTTTTTATTTAATTTAATCTTTAAATCTAAAGCAAAATGGTCAAATCATCTAATCCTCTTTATAATTAACTAAATCAGGATTAAATTAATCTAATGCTAATCCTAATCACTTGTATTCTCCAGTTTTTACCACTTGCACATATAAATCAATTTATTGATTTATTAAATCAACATTTTCCATAAACCTGGCATCTTTGAGGAATATTCCCTGAAGTTTGAAAATGATGACAAGTTGACTTGTCCCCTCCAACAAAGCAATTAATGTCTTTTACATGTCCCTTGCTTATTTTTGATCCCACATTGATCCCACATGATGACAAGTGGCCTCTTTTCATTGGATTATTTTTTATCCCACATTGCTCTCTCATAAGCACTCTTAGCATTTGAGAATCTACAAACAGAGGCTTCATCCTTCAACAAATCCTCCACAATTTGATCCACAAATCTCTATGCAAAGTCATTCTCTTAAACTGAGAACTAATTTTTTCCACTCCATGTCTTAGCATTCTATATCATATTCAAATCATCTTCATCATGGAGCTTGAGCAAGGATTGGGAAAGGGCTTCTTTCCATAGAAGCGCCAATCCACTATAAGATGCTGGTTTGATTATTAGAATAATGTTTCTCCATGTTTGCTTGCTTCTTTAGCATTTTTCTTGTGATCAAATGAATCTTATAGGGAATCTTTTATTTTCTTTGGTTTACTAACAAATGCTGAGGGCTTTTGTATTTGAGCTAATGTAGATTTGTGGTTCATCAAGGGGTGATCCCACAAAGCTGGTTTACAATTTCTAGGAGATTTGATTTTTTTTAAATCACATATTTTTAGAAAATATAATGATTCAAGCCTTAAAAAGTTCCATTTAAAGCATTCCAATTGAAGAGGGTTTGATCAAACTACTTTAGATCAAACCCCATTGGATATTAAAACCCTTCCTATAACAGAGTCTCCTTTACACCTATCAAAATGATGATAAAACCACTTTTGATTTACCTTTTTCAAAATTGTAGATATGCAAAATTAGCATTATGAATTCATCAAGTAAACCAGGCTTCACATGCATCCACTCATTTAATTAATCAAGTTCACCTTCATCCATTCATCAGATAAAATAAACTCATTAATTTCATTCCTAAGGTTATTGATTTAAATTAAATAAATCAAACATCATCCTTTTAATTAAATAAACAAAACTTTATTTAATGAAATCCCCAAATGCATATTCCATCCCTCTTTGATTTAAATAAATCCAAATATTTTAGTCAAATTGGTCAAACTCACCTAATCATGATTAACCTAATCTAATCCTAATTAGTCTAACCTAACCACCCATCACATCCTCTAGATAACCCCACTTGCACAAATAAATCAATTTATTGATTTATTAAAATCATCATTTTAACTCAACATGGCATCTTTGAGGAATATTCCCTCAAGTTTGAATTCAAAATCAAGTGGAAATGTACATCCAACAAAGCAATTAATGCCTCTTACATATCCCTTGCAAAGGTCAAACTAAGCATTAACTCTCAAATTCAAATTTGAAATTTCCCCATCTTGGGCACATTCCCCAAATCTTGCACATCCCTCAACCTATCACAAGTTGACAAGTGGCCTCTTTTCATTGGCTTATCTTTAGTCCCATATCCTCCATGTTTGGCATTCTTCTATCCTTTTTGGCCATAAATAGAGGTCTCCTCTATTGTTTTAATCCTCCACAATCTCCACAACTCCACAATCTTTGTATCTCATCTCCAATATCATGCAAGTTCACTCTCTTCAATGGAGAATTGATTTTTTCCACTCCATATCTTAGCATTCCATATCATATTCAAATCATTTTCATCATGGAGCTTAAGAAAGGATTGGGAAAAGGCTTCTTTCCATAGAAGCACCAATCCAATATGAGATATTATTTACTTCATGTTTTGTTGTATGCTTTCAACTAGTTTATCTAATCTTTTGTTGTTTTGATTGCATCATGAAACATGTTGATTTATTTCATATGGATGTGAATATTTGATTTGTTTTAAACTAACCATGCTAATGTGTGTATTAAGGTTTAACCATTTGTAGATTTGACATCCACATTATGGCGCTAGAAGGAGGGCAAGCTAACTAATAAATTGTTACGAATGTCTTGACTAAAAAAATTGAAAGAAGAGTTCATTGTGTTTTGTTTCTTCAAGAACATATTGTAAGGTTTAAATTTGTTCATATTTTTACAAAATTTCTCAGTTTGTTTATAACACTTCCTCAATAGTTGAAGTCTACATTACAATCTTTTAGCCTGTCAAGCGATTGTACCATAATATTTATTGAATACCAGATTTATCTTAATACAAATTTGGCACGTTATTTGGCTGCACACCTGGCAAATGCATTTGCTTGACATTTTCTATGACTGTATAATTTAGCCTTACACTTGCCAATAGTTTACTTGAGGATTTATAATACCACTTAACAAGTTTTCTTGTTGCATAGCCATAAGTTGGTGTCTTTATCAAGGATTTTTTCAAAAAGTTCACCTTCTCTATGCTTCCATTTTGGCGCACACTAGAAGGATGTTGGTTAAAGATTGTTGAATGCAGCTTTAAGTTTTCAAACTTCCTTACTTTGAAATAAAAAAAAGGGGCCTAATCATTGGTATTTTAGCATGTAAATTATTTGTTAACCTTGTAGTTTTATTGCTTTGTATTTCATATTGGATCAAAATTTGATCACTTCATGCATCAAACCTCACAATCTCTTTAATTTTTGAATTGTCAATATCAATAATTGGCATTGTTGTTTTGCAAAGCTTCCATCCATAGATGTTGTTATTTTTCTATCATTAATTGCATATTTTCTTGCTGGGATAAGAAACCATTGAAATAGAAGGGTCTGCACCATCTGGAGACATTTAATCACCATTTTCTATTGTAATCTACAACTTGCATCTAATTTTAGGGGTGCACTAGCATTGTACATAGTTGTATCTACTTCCATCCACCCAGCAATCATGCCATCCCATGAGACCACATTTCTGTGAGGTCTTTTGTCTACATTTTAGAGTGAACAATGGCGTTGGCAGAATAGCTATCGCTGTTCATTTATTTTTCATTTGAATACATTGGATTTAGTATGCTTTCACGCGCTACTTGTCTTTATGCATACCCAACAATCATGGCATTCGATGAGACCACATTCAATGACTCATTCTGTTATACAGTTCATGACTTGTCCATGCATCCACATCTTGCATACTGATCAACCAGAAACACCATGTAGTTCACATAAAATTCGACTATGGAGTTTACCGAGGGAAGCAATCAGACACTTTGGCCGAGCGTAGGCTCTGGACAAAGACATATCCTAGCTCACACGCATACTACCAAGAATATACACCGAGCTTCTGGATGAAGCACCACCATTCCAAGAGACCATCCGCACACATCTGAAGCTCGTGGGGGGTTGTTAGAGTTCCTATGCCCTCTATATGCATTCATGTTGGCACAGTTAGAGAGCCCATGGATAAAGGGAGGATGCTGGTCAAAGACTGATGCAAGATTTGTGAATACATCGGAGGTTGTGACTACTTCAATGCAGACAACAAAACTTTGTTTGGAGGCTGCCCGACACTTAACCTATTTGGTGGCATCTAAATCCCATTTATTATCATTTGCTTCTTTTGATGCATTTCCTCTAGTTATGTTTTCAGCTAGTTGATAGTGCTTTTATTCTTATTAGCTTTCTTTGTAATAATGCTTTGAGAAAAGCTCTGGCGCAGGAAAGTATCAAATCATGCCTTGTCAGAGAAAGATCTCGATACGACATCAAATCTGATGAAGTTTTGGTGTAGGTGGATAGGCTGCACAGGGAGCTATCAACATTACCAACGCTGTCTTAAGTACTTTATGGACCTAAAAAATCACTTTAATGTGAGTAACCCATAGTCCTTGAAGCCAACACCCCTCCTATGTGCTACCCAACTAACGCCCATTCCTCATGACCAAAGATTAAATATGATAGGACCCATTTTTAGACAAGATCTATATTGGCTTATGGGGAAGATAATATGACATCGATGGAGTCAAAGTCATAGATATGGCATTAAAAATAAGGAATTTATATGTTTAAATCACTCATTCATGGTTTAGAGGCATTATCTTAAGTGACATCACTCATTTGTGACTTTCTATATGGCTGAGTAGAGGAGATTTCAAATCTTACTATAGTCACATCAATTCTTTACATATCCACATTAAATTTTCTGATTTTGAGTTGTTAGTAGATGAGGCTTTAAGATTTTGTTGGAAAAATGTCTAGTTTTGACTAAAATTTTGTGGCAAGTGAAATTATTACTAGTGCTTCATTTATTAGTTCAAAATCATTGATCTTTTCAGTCAAAATCATTCCATTATTTGTAAAATGTTTTCAATTAAAAAACTTGATCCTTGTATAATTTCCTTTTTTATCTTGCAGGAAAAGCAAGGAGAGATTTTGTTTGGAGAGAAAACTTGCAAATTCAAAGCGAAGGAAACAATCTTTGGAGAAACTTTTTTAATTTGGGCCTTGAACATTATAACGTGAACTTGGAAAAATCTTTTTTTAATGATTACTACAATAACTTGAGGCATTCATTTCTTGATTTGGTTTTCTATTTTAGGACAACTTGCTTTCAAGTTGGATTTAAAATCAATCATTGTCTTAATCTTTTCAAAGTTGGCCTAAAATTGAACGTTAGAAATTGACTAGTCTTTTACTTTTGGACTAAAATTGAACAAGCAACTTCACACTTGATATTGGTGTTTTAAAAAAAAATCAAATCATTGCTTTGAAGGATAAAATGAATGACCATGGCTACTGTGTTTTGTATTACTTACTGACCCCAATATCATGTGAAGATGTATGCACTTCTCTCACACTCGGTGATCTTGAGAATCAGGCTTTTGGTGACATTAAGTTGCACCATTAATTTCCCATACACACTTCAATTTGGGTTTACCAAATTGAAAATCTTGACCAGTGTGGTAGGGCATCGCTCACGTGCTCTTCTCTCTTTGTTGCCATCAAGATTATTCGAGTTATGGATCTTTTTGTATTTAGTATTTTGTTTATCTAGAGGGCTTGCCTTAGGAAAAAGTACTCTCCCAAGAGATGAATCAGCCTTCTCAAACCTAAAGAGTATTTCAAGCTGGGATATAAATGTAGGTATTGGGTAAAGCATGGGTATCACCACGATTGGCTTTCGACAAGGCGAATCAAAGGGGACTCTCGCCATACTGGATAAATCTCCATGAATGAAAAGTTCAAACTAAAACCTTTGTTTGTAGTGACCAATTGATCCATTCAACGAGTTTATCAAAGTGGTGCATTGGAACTTAGATTCCAAGCAGTTACTTGCCATGTCTGATCTTAGTTAAAGTATAGAAGTTAAGACTTCATTCTTAACATACCTTCTCTCTTCATAGTTTGTCTTAAAATCATCTCTTCTACAAAGAGCATGAGGCAAGCCCACTAAGAAAAATGTACTAATTGAGCTAGGATGTCATATTGCTTGTGGTTTGAAAACACAGTGCTTTGATCGAAAACATTGGAAAATCAGCATTCAACAAATCATCAAAATTGCAAACCCTCTAGGAGAGGCAAATATCCTTGAACAAATTCACATGTTATTGCTTTCCCTTGGGATTCATATCCTTAGAGGCTTCTAAGCATTTGGATTTCATCTCAATTTTATCCTACTAAGGTCAACATTAGGAAACCTTGCCTTGATTTCCTCAATTTCTGCATAATGCACTTTGTGGCATGAAAGAGAATTAGGAAATTGGACATTTCATTGAAAACCTAATCAAGAGTTTGTTTGTGGTAAAAATAATCCATTAAGCAAAGATTGAATCAATTGGACCCCACATATGTGCTTGGAATCTTTTGATCTTACATGGTTTTCATGCAAACATTGATCTTTTGATTTTGAATTACTCTTAGAGAAAGGCATGTTCTTCACTATCTTGGTCTCGTAAACAAGTCCTTCCTAGGTTCATTTAGGATCAAATCAAACACTTCATCGATTTCAAACATTTATCATCTCATCCCATAAACAACTTTAGAGCTTTGGAAACATCATTCTAGACTTGGGTAAATCATCAAAATCAAAATCACCTTGTTTAGTTAGGAGTATGGAATGCATCCTTTCTCGTGCCTCTATTTAAATTAGCACCCCTTTGAACAAGTTCATCCTAAGATCACATATAACCTCTTAGGGTTTACAAGTCCATTATCCAAATAAAAAGTAATCAAAATCAAACCCTAAGTCTAGAATTGATCCAAAGTCCCCAAAACATTCAACACTCATATCATTTCCCTTTTCATCCTTCATCTCGTCATTGGTCCTAAGAACCTTCAAGGTCACTTTTGCAACAAGGTCAAAACATAAGAGGAACATGGAATATAAACTTGAGTCATACATCATGAGTAATCCAAGTCAACTAAGCTATCAAAGCCTTACAAATCAACACTCACATCTATACAAAGCGTACACAGGATCATTACCTTCGACAAATGTCAATGGCACAACAAATGTGAGTATGCCCAAATCAAAGATTGGAAAACATTTCCCGATGGTAGATCTAAGTCCAAACCTACAAATCCACCAACCAAAAAATCAATGCATGAGCCTTCAAATGAACATCATCCCACCAAATCCCTACTATCCAAATGAGAATGTACCAAGTACAATATTTCCAAACATGAATAGAAAAAAATTTGGGAGAAATATGTTTGCAAATCATACAAATATTCCACACATCAACAATGGTCAATTTCAACCTATCATGCCAAATATGAACATTATCCCAAATCAGAACAGTTTTAGCTCAGTCACCAGCTATGTTGACATCTTCTATAGTTGTTCCTGATTCTTTCTATTAGTGCTTTTTATAGTTTGACATTCTTCTGAAGCAGCATTTCGAGGACTCACTATCATCCTTGGTCTGCTCTACATCAGTCTTCACATTGTTTTACATTATCTCCTTCTTTATTTAAGATTAGGGACTCCTAACATTGTGACATTTGAGCAATATGGCTCTTTAAGTTCATATTAACATCATTTCCTAGAATAATTATCATTATGATGAAACTAAGTATTGTATCCATAGATAGTTTAGCAATATTTAACATATCTATGCAATTCAAAATTAAAGTAGAAACAGTCTATATCTACCATTCCTACTGATTTATAAATAGCATCTAGATTAAATGTATTTTAAAAGAGAACACTTTGATCTATACTTAAATTAGGATTGGTTACTTCTAAGATGCAACTACCTCACTAATTAGATTATGCTTGGTTGTAAATGAAATTTCCATGCTCAGGCATATTTGATAGCAACATTCAAGGATTAGTGTAGTCTAGAACCAAACATATAAGGTATGGAGGATGTTTATTTGTAGGAATTTGATCTTAATGCATTTGATGTTATTCATCTATTATCTTTATGTTCTTATATTTAAAAAGGGCCAAATATTAATGCTAGTGAGAGTTTCACCTAAGTCGCTATATTCCTCTAAGTGATCTTTGATTTCCTTCTTACTTTTTCTTATTTCACACGATGATCTCTTGATTGACCATTGGTGTTCCTACTTCTATTGTATGGTAAATAATGACTCTCAGCAAGACGTGTATTTGTGAAAAGAAGTGTATCTTCATGGTTTCATTATATGGCTTAATTGAAATCGATTAAGGTTTAACAAAGCGTAGAACACATATATCATCCTAAATAAATCGTGTAACATGAGTGTAGAAATATAATATTATTTTATGAATAAATTGTCTAATGTGAAATATACATATATATTTTTTAATTAATTTCTCCCTTTTGATCAATTTATCTTTCACACTGGGATATGACACCTCCCCAACAAGATAGACCCTTGAGAATGAGAAGGGAGATGGGAGATCACAAGCTTGTGATGACACTATTTCCGCAACAATGTGAGGAGAAAAACTGGTAGAGTGCCAACCTTAGAGCTTCAACAATCAAGAAAGTGTTGTGAAATGAAGTGTGGATTGCTTAAGAAAGACAAATTTAGTGTCTATAGAATGAATAAATTGGATTTAATGAGAAAGATAGATATTTGAAGGTGAATAGAAGCCCAAAAGAGCCATTCAAGGTCAGTCAAGGGTGCAAGGGTGATACTCTTCATCGCCAATGGAGAAGTGTAATGCTTCTACAAATTCTAGAGGTGGGAATCATGTTAGGACAGCAACATGTTGCACAAACATCTTTGTGTTGCGCTAGTTTCCACAAAAAAATTCCCCCATCGTAAGTACACATCGCCGCCAAGTGGGGTAAAGTGGATGGATGAGTTGGAATAGCATTTTTGGGTTTGATTTTCCTAAGGTAAGGGGTGTAAATGGGGAATTTACATGGGGTACAAATTCTCTTGCCAAACATTTTCACAAAATCCTCCAACTAAATTAATTAATTAATTGATTTAGGCTAATTAATCCCCATTACCTTACCCTCCAATATTTAATTTTTCTTTATCCCTTAATCGTTGTTTGTTTAATCATAGTCATTGAAATCGAGCACATGGTTCACAATCTAAACTTGTTGTCATGTGACAAGTATCCCTCCCACCTTTTTCCTCTCATATGTGATAGGATGCAAAAGCCAACATAAATTTTCATCTCATCCATCCATTTTATAATTTCTAAATCTTAGTCATTCACATAGGATATACCCTAGTGTTGCCCTAATCAAATTCTAAATCTTAGTCCTGCCATCATGTCGTTCAAAGAGTTGATCGATTAGACAACACGGGCCTTTCTTTGGAACACTTTTTAGAATTTGGAAAAGGGGCGTGCGTACACCCCAACTGTACACATAGTTGCATAATACGATTGTGATGGTACCTACAGTGTACGAATTATTCCACAGTTTTTTAAAATAACTTCTTAAAACAGTTACACATCCATTTTTAATTTTTTTTTTTATAACATCGATTGTGATGGTAGTGTAAGAATTAGTCTGTAGTTTCTTAAAAGGGGAGATGATTGATGTTAGAGTGTAAGAATTAGTCTTTAGTTTCTTAAAAGGGGAGTTGATTGACTTGATAATTCATAATTGAATGAAATGCATTTTTTAGATTTAAAAATCCATAAATTATGTGATATTGTATAACACACAAACAAAACATGAATTAATGCATGACTATTAATGTACATTTTTTTAGGTCTTTTTGAACACCTCAACAAAAAGCATACTGAAGTGGCATCATTTGATGATGTGAACCTCAACTTCAATTATAAGCAGAGATCTTATTATGTAAGCTATTATTGATTTGAGAGGTACAAAATTAGAGTACTCAACTATTAGGCAGGTCATCTCGAGTATGAATACATTTTCAAACGATACAAGATAATTTATTATTTGAAGTGTATATTTTACAAATTTGAAAAGGACCCACTAATCATTCAATAAGTTTATGAGGTGCAATGTAAATGAATCAAATTTTACCATGACTGATAGGTGCATGTGCCAAAACTACACCTTTCATTTCTAACACCTACTCGTTTGCAGCAATAAATTTAAAATATGGAAAAAAATAATAATTTTAAATCATGCTTGATTTGTTATTTTTTTTGGGATATGACTTGTTCTAGAGACGCTTTATATATTAGTTTTGGGAGTATGTCTAATAATTTTTTATTTATTTTTTAAATCCAATTTACAATTACTCTTGAAATTAAAGATTAGGCAAGAAATAACCCTCTAAAATTCTAGAGGCAATTCAATGATGGGCTCATCAAGCACCAATGGGTTACATTATCTTCTTATAATTGTTTTATTTATCTGGATACAATTTTAAAGATTTTATAACACCAGCAAAACTACCACATAAGAAAAGGATTGAATATTACTAGACTTGGCAGCTTTGACATTAGGATACACTTTGTTGATTTATAATTTGAAAAGTAGTCAGCATTCAATTTTTTTCAGACCATCACCTGTAAAGGATAATTCAAAGCTTTCATATTCTGTGTACTATCACACTTGAATAGCTCTGAAATTCGACATTATATTTAAAAAGCTTCCCTCCAAAGTAACATGCGCTTCAAATGTGTGGTTCGAGTTCAGAGCAGTACCATATCGTCTAAGATTCTAGCCAATTATTATACAGACTTGAACATCTGCTAAAAGAAAATTTAACACCTGAAAAATATATAAACAATATATAGCTGCTGGTTGGTTGATTCTAACATCAACAGGATCATATTTTCCTATAGGTACAGGTAAGATTTGGAATTCAAAATTAATTAATGGTCAATACATTGAAACATTGTACAAATATCAGCTGGACAGGCTAAGGATTTAACTGTATAACAGTCTTGGCTCACTTGGTGAAAAGAGTGCTAAATCTTTGAATTTAGATTATTATGACTTGGAGTGATTTAATAATCCCCAAAGATTTTGTCAATTCAGACAACTTGAAACAGCATAGCATTACGTAGAATTTTAAGAAGTTTATACCATTGTCAAACCATGAGAACATACATTATCTCTATCAGTGTGCCCCGGTATAGATTTTTAACATGATCCCTTAATCAACTATAAATTTCTGTTATATTGTCATTAAATGCTTTACATAGTTTCGTAGAAAATATTAACACTCGAGTACAGTTGAATACTAAAAAAGAGTAACAATGCAGGGAAAAAGAGCTAAACAAATGGAAGTTTCTGCAAATGGCCTCTAGTTCTTTATTGCAATAAGATACATACTTTATATTAATTGAAACAACTAGTTCAACCCAGACCTTAAATCGTGTGGTAAACACACAATGATAAGCTATTCAATCTAAGCTCAACAAGAAAGCCAGTGGAGTCCAATATAGGTGGAGTACAATTATTTTTTCCTATGAAAAGTATGCTTGTTTAAAGATTATACTTCTGTAAAATAAGGGTTGCACTAAAACGGAGGAAAGCTTACCGTATACCAATTGTAATATTACTGCCTATAAAGGCATGGATGGTAAACTACTATTGAGCCAGAAAATTAATAATCAAAGTTGGAACAAAACAAAATGCTTCAACAGTCAGGAATAATACTTTCTCATGGAGCCACAGATTACATTAAATATTCAAGTTCTAGTAATTTGACTACTGGGAGAACTGCTGGTTTCGACCACAACACATTGAGCCTGAAGTCGCAAGTATTCACAGATCTCTTTTCTATAGCGCTCCTTTTCTTGTATACCACGCTCTTAATAAGGCTGCCATAAAAAACAAATTAAATAAACTCAATATAAACATTTTGCATATATGGTTATAAGTAAAACACTAATTTTGTCATTTACATACAAGTTTTTCATTCTCATTGCCAGTTCTGTTCCGCCTTGGTGCAATAGGATCCTTCCTAATCATTAGTTTCTTTTCCCGCCTACGTTCAATCTGATGTTCCGTGACAGAGGCTTTGAGCTGATTACCCATGCTATTCATTAAGGGAGATACAAGTGCATGTTGTGGTAAAGTGCTGGGAGGAACATGGTACAAAACACCCCTCATTTTCTCTGTCCCAACTGTCACATTGACTAGGTAACCATGCTCAGATCTGGCGCTCCAGATAGTTCTATCATTCTGTAGTGCTATCAGGCTCAGATCTGGCGTTCCAGATAGGAGAAGAAACTACTCAGAGAAAGAAGTTGAAGGGACGGAAGATAAATCTGAGAAGGAAATTGAAGGGATGGAAGGTAAATCTGGGAAGGAACTTGGAAAGATGGCAGATAACCCTAATAGCATACCTCGACAGAGACACACAATACCATTGGATCCTGAGGGTACTACAGTAGAATCATCTAGGGAGCCATCACAATCATTCTATTGTTGGGATTGATTTATGAAGAACGTCCATGAAACTACTATAGTACACTCAGGATCCAATGGTATGGGTGTCCCTGTCTAGGTATGCTATTAGGCTTATCTTCCATCTTTCGAAGTTCCTTCCCAGATTTGTCTTACATCGCTTCAACTTCCTTCTCAGATTTATCTTGCATCCCTTCAACATCTTTCTCTAAGTAGATTCTTCTCATATCTGAAACGCCAGATCTGAGCCTGCTGCTTCTCCTCCATTTTCCCGGCCAACTCGCTCCCTTGTTTAATATCTGGAATGATATTCGTGCTTCTTCCACGTATCCAAAAACACCATGCACAATTATATATTCTAAAGTGAGTATTAAACATGAAAGCTTAACTATATGAGAAGCAAATGAGTATGCATGAACCTTTGGTTGTGTTGGAGAAAATCAGCAGATGCATGGCATAATCAATGTTAACCGTGTCAGATATTGTGCTAATAATTAATGTTTGATATCGGAGAATACAATTATTATTATGAGAAAGTAAAAGTTTTCAAATTATTATTATTATTATTATTAAATATTTACATAATGATTTAAAAATCTATATTCGGACTAGAACATGGCATTAAAGCATTGATGAGGTCAAAAGTAAAATATGTTAAATTTATCAAATTTAAATATATTCAATTTATTCTCTCAAAATTTCAATTATTATATGGTAACAAACCAATCAAACTTATTATTCCAAACTATTTATCAGGCTTCAATTGCATTATTACAACTTAGGTGAGGTTTAATCATTTTTTGTTACAATATATTTAATATTAACTTAGGTGAATACTTCTTGTCCAAATATATTATATGTAGATATATTACTAGAATAATATCAAAAAATATTTGTACAAAAATGAACTTACAAGAATCTCCTACTGCATGTATTTTACAACTATAGGTATATGAAAGATTTTTTTGAGCTAAAATAAAAGGGTACTTTAATATTTTCCAATATGATTTTAAGAAGCTATTCTAGTTATAGGAAAATTACAAAAATCTCCTACTTGTCATTTGCATATATTTTACAACTATGGATATTTGAATGATTTTTTTTCAACTAAATAAAGAGTACTTTTATATTTTCCATTAGAAATTTAATAAGATATTTGAATTTATAGTATAGTTGTAATGAGAGAAAATGTTAAAAAGGAATTCATTCTATGATAGAATCTCAACAAGGATTTAATTCTATAGAATAGGGTTATGGATATTTGAAAGATTCTTTTGAGCTAAAATAAAAGAGTACTTTTCTATTTTATCAACAAGGATTTCACTATCTAGAATAGGGTAGAATCAAGGGAAAATGTATGAATCAATAGTATCAATCATCAAATACATAAAAATAAAACCCTAGGATGTTAATCTCAATAAGGATTTCATTATGTAGAATAAGGTTATGGGTATTTGAAATACTTTTTTGAGCTAAAATAAAAGAGTACTTCGATATTTCCATTATGAATTTCATAAGCTATTCCAATTATTGGAAAATCACAAGACTCTTCCGCCTACATATATTTTACAAATATGGGTATTTAAATTTATTTTTTGAGCTAAAATAGAAGAGTACTTTTATATTTTCCATTATGAATTTAATAAGCTATTGCAATTTATGGTACAGTCAAGAAAGATTTCATTCTATGATAGAAAATCTCAACAAATATTTCATTTTGTAGAATAGGGTAGAATCAACGGAAAAGGTATGATCAAAAGTATCAACCATCAAATATATAGAAAAAAAAACCCGAAGACCCTAATATGAACAAGGATTTCAGTCTGTCAAATAGGGTTATGGGTATTTAAAATATTTTTTTCAGCTAAAATAAAAGAGTACTAATAAGCTATTCCAATTTATAGTATATTTGTAATGACGAAAAAATCTCGACAACGAATTCATTATGTAGAATAAGGTTATAAGTGTTTGAAATATTTTTGAGCTAAAAGTGTACTTTTATACTTTCCCTTATGAGTTTAATAATCTATTCTAATTTATAGTATAGTTGTAATGAGAGAAAATCTCAACAAGAATTTCATTCTATAGAATAGGGTAGAATGAAGGGAAAAGGCATGAATCAATAGCATCAACCATCAAATACATAAAACTCAAACCCTAGGACCCTAATCCAACAATGAAGCAGAAATGAACATAGAAATATAAAATGATAAAATAATATTACCAACAATCTCTATGCCATGGCTAAATCACCTTCATTGCTCTTCTCCATTTTACTTTAGATTAGAGATAGTAGTTGTCGTTGTCTCTAGCTAGCTAAGGTAGAAATGAAAGTGAAAGGTCTCTTTTATAGAAAACAAAATTTGAATGAAGGGTCAAGATCAAATGATGAAGATCAATGGATATGATTGCTTGAGAAGCAATGAAATAGGGTTAGGGAAAAAATAGGGTTTAGTTAGGGATTGATGGTGGAGATTAAAAGGTAATAAAACCTTATCAATGGTGGAAATTAATTGAGATGTGAAGGGATATGAATGGCATAGATAAAGAGAAAGGATAAGAATGACACATATAAAGAGGTTGTAGAGTAAATTAATTAATTATTTAATTATAGGAAAAAGGGTAAAGGTTGATTTTAATTAACATAACAATTTAAGTTTAAAAAGTGAGGGAAAATGACAAAACATTAAATAATTAAAATAATTATTTAATAGCAAGGGAAAGGTCAAAAATAATTAATTAAATAAAATGTATTTCATAATGGATTAAAATAATAATGAATAATTAAATAATTAATAATAATTATTTAATTATAATAATAGAAATGTAAAAATAAATAATTAAATAAGAATTTATTTAATTAATCAAAGGAAGAATAAAAGGAGAAATGAATTAATTAAATAATTAAAATTATTCAATTATGCACAGGAAGAAGTGGAAATTAATGCTTGTAGGCTTAAGATATTTTCTAGTGTCTACATTTTCCTCTCTATGATGCAATGCACTTTATCAGGTTGTCTAAAAGAAATTTAGTCCTAGAAATGCCCTAGTAGAAACGTGATAGACCCATGTCCCCTCAAATTTTCTTTTGAAAATTTTGAAATTGTTTTAAAAAATGAAAAATTATTGTAACAAACAAATTGGATAGGCATGAATGCAAGGATTGACAAAAATAAATGTTAGTAGGAGGAAAATGTTAGCATGGTATTAGACGATTGAAGAGGGATTGATATTTTAGTTGAGAGATGGTAGGATTGCATGTTTATCATCATTGGGCATTAAAAATATGGCAAATGACAATAAGTATCATGGTATGACATAGACCAAGGTGTGCAATGTTATCCCTTTGCAAAAAAAAAGACAATTAACAGATAAGGAATGCCATAAATCATACTAGGAGCAAAGTTGCCCCAATCTTTTTGTCGAGATAAATTGTAAATAACAATCAAAGAAAATGGTCATGAGACATCACTGCTCCTCTAAATCCATCTTGGAACATCCTTGAGGTGGATAGTAACATGACCAAAAGATAAATACAAGAACAAATAAGAAAAACTAAACCAATAGATTCAACAACCATTTAGATTTGTTTTGCCAATGATTGTGTGTTGATAGGATTTATAGGGTTGATTGGTTGGTTGATTGACTGACTAATTGATTGATTGATGGATTGATTGATTGATGGATTGATTTATAACTGTTGGTTTTAAAAATGGATAATGTCCTATAATACATCGAGTCTAGCTTTGACCATGTAACCACTTGTATAAGGAAAATGATAAGGTTGATAAATGATAATATCTAATTTCAAGGACACATGCTATACAAGAAAAATGATAAGGGAGGTTTGGTTTCAAGAAATGAGGCAAGTCATATAAGACATTGAGTCTAGTTTCAATAATGCCACTTCTTGTATAAGACCATTGATTGATTGATAATTGCCGATTTCATGTTTGATTAATCTGGAAATTGACCGAATTGGTTTAAAGATGAGTTAGATAGATTATCTAATTGTTTCATGGTTTTTCTGAGACTGAGATGATTGTTTATGTAAAATCAAGGTGTTTGATTGATTATGCTATGGATAGTTACTAACTCAAAAAACCCTAAAGGAATGACCTAGTGCCTCAAGAGCTCATCAATGGTGTCCTTTCCTATGTAACATGTGTAGAGACATGGTAGATTGACCTCGACATGGGTGAAAGATATTTTATTATGAATAATGATTGAATTTATTTGACAAACCCTAAGGACTGACCTAGTGCCTGGAGGGCTCATCGATGATGGCCTTACCTACATGAAGTAACTACACATGGCACCTAAATGCAATGTTTTCACCATGGTACTTATCCAAAGCACCACCAAAGTAGTTTTTACTATTGGAAGAATTATTTGTCTTAACTATTTTGATGATTTTTTTACTTTTTTGTGGTCACACAAGATTTATGTTTGTTAGGTTTTCATCAAAGTGACAATTTTTTATATTTTTGAGTTGTTTTCAAAGACTCTCTAAAGCTAGTTGTAGAATTTGTGCAAGTGTAAGCTATTAATAGGCTTTAAAAATGGTTCACCTTCAAGAGTCGAAAGCTAATATTCACCAGACCCATATACCACAGTTATGATGTATAGAACCAACAAATTAGGCTCAAATTTAGAAAACTTCACTCTTTCTCCTTGATTCTTAGTATTTTCCATTAAGTCCAAGTCATTGATGTCAAAGTGTCTAACCCAAACCTTCTCATTATAAGTATGATGAAGATGATTTTGATAAGCATGTAGGTGAACCAATGCATTATGTCTTTTCTCATCTAACAATTATAACTCACTCGATTTGGATACATGATATTCCTCATCAT
>VDFB02291612.1:0-23816 GCA_007258455.2 Sequoia sempervirens
GAAACATCATTCTAGACTTGGGTAAATCATCAAAATCAAAATCACCTTGTTTAGTTAGGAGTATGGTAATGCATCCTTTCTCGTGCCTCTATTTAAATTAGCACCCCTTTGAACAAGTTCATCCTAAGATCACATATAACCTCTTAGGGTTTACAAGTCCATTATCCAAATAAAAAGTAATCAAAATCAAACCCTAAGTCTAGAATTGATCCAAAGTCCCCAAAACATTCAACACTCATATCATTTCCCTTTTCATCCTTCATCTCGTCATGGTCCTAAGAACCTTCAAGGTCACTTTTGCAACAAGGTCAAAACATAAGAGGAACATGGAATATAAACTTGAGTCATACATCATGAGTAATCCAAGTCAACTAAGCTATCAAAGCCTTACAAATCAACACTCACATCTATACAAAGCGTACACAGGATCATTACCTTCGACAAATGTCAATGGCACAACAAATGTGAGTATGCCCAAATCAAAGATTGGAAAACATTTCCCGATGGTAGATCTAAGTCCAAACCTACAAATCCACCAACCAAAAAATCAATGCATGAGCCTTCAAACAAACAACATCATCCCACCAAATCCCTACTATCCAAATGAGAATGTACCAAGTACAATATTTCCAAACATGAATTAGAAAAAAATTGGGAGAAATATGTTTGCAAATCATACAAATATTCCACACATCAACAATGGTCAATTTCAACCTATCATGCCAAATATGAACATTATCCCAAATCAGAACAGTTTTAGCTCAGTCACTAACTATGTTGACATCTTCTATAGTTGTTCCTGATTCTTTCTATTAGTGCTTTTAATAGTTTGACATTCTTCTGAAGCAGCATTTCGAGGACTCACTATCATCCTTGGTCTGCTCTACATTAGTCTTCACATTGTTTTACATTATCTCCTTCTTTATTTAAGATTAGGGACTCCTAACATTGTGACATTTGAGCAATATGGCTCTTTAAGTTCATATTAACATCATTTCCTAGAATAATTATCATTATGATGAAACTAAGTATTGTATCCATAGATAGTTTAGCAATATTTAACATATCTATGCAATTCAAAATTAAAGTAGAAACAGTCTATATCTACCATTCCTACTGATTTATAAATAGCATCTAGATTAAATGTATTTTAAAAGAGAACACTTTGATCTATACTTAAATTAGGATTGGTTACTTCTAAGATGCAACTACCTCACTAATTAGATTATGCTTGGTTGTAAATGAAATTTCCATGCTCAGGCATATTTGATAGCAACATTCAAGGATTAGTGTAGTCTAGAACCAAACATATAAGGTATGGAGGATGTTTATTTGTAGGAATTTGATCTTAATGCATTTGATGTTATTCATCTATTATCTTTATGTTCTTATATTTAAAAAGGGCCAAATATTAATGCTAGTGAGAGTTTCACCTAAGTCGCTATATTCCTCTAAGTGATCTTTGATTTCCTTCTTACTTTTTCTTATTTCACACGATGATCTCTTGATTGACCATTGGTGTTCCTACTTCTATTGTATGGTAAATAATGACTCTCAGCAAGACGTATATTTGTGAAAAGAAGTGTATCTTCATGGTTTCATTATATGGCTTAATTGAAATCGATTAAGGTTTAACAAAGCGTAGAACACATATATCATCCTAAATAAATCGTGTAACATGAGTGTAGAAATATAATATTATTTTATGAATAAATTGTCTAATGTGAAATATACATATATATTTTTTAATTAATTTCTCCCTTTTGATCAATTTATCTTTCACACTGGGGATATGACACCTCCCCAACAAGATAGACCCTTGAGAATGAGAAGGGAGATGGGAGATCACAAGCTTGTGATGACACTATTTCCGCAACAATGTGAGGAGAAAAACTGGTAGAGTGCCAACCTTAGAGCTTCAACAATCAAGAAAGTGTTGTGAAATGAAGTGTGGATTGCTTAAGAAAGACAAATTTAGTGTCTATAGAATGAATAAATTGGATTTAATGAGAAAGATAGATATTTGAAGGTGAATAGAAGCCCAAAAGAGCCATTCAAGGTCAGTCAAGGGTGCAAGGGTGATACTCTTCATCGCCAATGGAGAAGTGTAATGCTTCTACAAATTCTAGAGGTGGGAATCATGTTAGGACAGCAACATGTTGCACAAACATCTTTGTGTTGCGCTAGTTTCCACAAAAAAATTCCCCCATCGTAAGTACACATCGCCGCCAAGTGGGGTAAAGTGGATGGATGAGTTGGAATAGCATTTTTGGGTTTGATTTTCCTAAGGTAAGGGGTGTAAATGGGGAATTTACATGGGGTACAAATTCTCTTACCAAACTTTTCACAAAATCCTCCAACTAAATTAATTAATTAATTGATTTAGGCTAATTAATCCCCATTACCTTACCCTCCAATATTTAATTTTTCTTTATCCCTTAATCGTTGTCTATTTAATCATAGTCATTGAAATCGAGCACATGGTTCACAATCTAAACTTGTCATCATGTGACAAGTATCCCTCCCACCTTTTTCCTCTCATATGTGATAGGATGCAAAAGCCAACATAAATTTTCATCTCATCCATCCATTTTATAATCTCTAAATCTTAGTCATTCACATAGGATATACCCTAGTGTTGCCCTAATCAAATTCTAAATCTTAGTCCTACCATCATGTTGTTCAAAGAGTTGATCGATTAGACAACACGGGCCTTTCTTTGGAACACTTTTTAGAATTTGGAAAAGGGGCGTGCGTACACCCCAACTGTACACATAGTTGCATAATACGATTGTGATGGTACCTACAGTGTAAGAATTATTCCACAGTTTTTTAAAATAACTTCTTAAAACAGTTACACATCCATTTTTAATTTTTTTTTTTATAACATCGATTGTGATGGTAGTGTAAGAATTAGTTTGTAGTTTCTTAAAAGGGGAGATGATTGATCTTAGAGTGTAAGAATTAGTCTTTAGTTTCTTAAAAGGGGAGTTGATTGACTTGATAATTCATAATTGAATGAAATGCATTTTTTAGATTTAAAAATCCATAAATTATGTGATATTGTATCAACACACAAACAAAACATGAATTAATGCATGACTATTAATGTACATTTTTTTAGGTCTTTTTGAACACCTCAACAAAAAGCATACTGAAGTGGCATCATTTGATGATGTGAACCTCAACTTCAATTATAAGCAGAGATCTTATTATGTAAGCTATTATTGATTTGAGAGGTACAAAATTAGAGTACTCAACTATTAGGCAGGTCATCTCGAGTATGAATACATTTTCAAACGATACAAGATAATTTATTATTTGAAGTGTATATTTTACAAATTTGAAAAGGACCCACTAATCATTCAATAAGTTTATGAGGTGCAATGTAAATGAATCAAATTTTACCATGACTGATAGGTGCATGTGCCAAAACTACACTTTTCATTTCTAACACCTAATCGTTTGCAGCAATAAATTTAAAATATGGAAAAAAATAATAATTTTAAATCATGCTTGATTTGTTATTTTTTTTGGGATATGACTTGTTCTAGAGACGCTTTATATATTAGTTTTGGGAGTATGTCTAATAATTTTTTATTTTTTTTTAAATCCAATTTACAATTACTCTTGAAATTGAAGATTAGGCAAGAAATAACCCTCTAAAATTCTAGAGGCAATTCAATGATGGGCTCATCAAGCACCAATGGGTTACATTATCTTCTTATAATTGTTTTATTTATCTGGATACAATTTTAAAGATTTTATAACACCAGCAAAACTACCACATACAGAAAAGGATTGAATATTACTAGACTTGGCAGCTTTGACATTAGGATACACTTTGTTGATTTATAATTTGAAAAGTAGTCAGCATTCAATTTTTTTCAGACCATCACCTGTAAAGGATAATTCAAAGCTTTCATATTCTGTGTACTATCACACTTGAATAGCTCTGAAATTCGACATTATATTTAAAAAGCTTCCCTCAAAAGTAACATGCGCTTCAAATGTGTGGTTCGAGTTCAGAGCAGTACCATATCATCTAAGATTCTAGCCAATCATTATACAGACTTGAACATCTGCTAAAAGAAAATTTAACACCTGAAAAATATATAAACAATATATAGCTGCTGGTTGGTTGATTCTAACATCAACAGGATCATATTTTCCTATAGGTACAGGTAAGATTTGGAATTCAAAATTAATTAATGGTCAATACATTGAAACATTGTACAAATATCAGCTGGACAGGCTAAGGATTTAACTGTATAACAGTCTTGGCTCACTTGGTGAAAAGAGTGCTAAATCTTTGAATTTAGATTATTATGACTTGGAGTGATTTAATAATCCCCAAAGATTTTGTCAATTCAGACAACTTGAAACAGCATAGCATTACGCAGAATTTTAAGAAGTTTATACCATTGTCAAACCATGAGAACATACATTATCTCTATCAGTGTGCCCCGGTATAGATTTTTAACATGATCCCTTAATCAACTATAAATTTCTGTTATATTGTCATTAAATGCTTTACATAGTTTCGTAGAAAATATTAACACTCGAGTACAGTTGAATACTAAAAAAGAGTAACAATGCAGGGAAAAAGAGCTAAACAAATGGAAGTTTCTGCAAATGGCCTCTAGTTCTTTATTGCAATAAGATACATACTTTATATTAATTGAAACAACTAGTTCAACCCAGACCTTAAATCGTGTGGTAAACACACAATGATAAGCTATTCAATCTAAGCTCAACAAGAAAGCCAGTGGAGTCCAATATAGGTGGAGTACAATTATTTTTTCCTATGAAAAGTATGCTTGTTTAAAGATTATACTTCTGTAAAATAAGGGTTGCACTAAAACGGAGGAAAGCTTACCGTATACCAATTGTAATATTACTGCCTATAAAGGCATGGATGGTAAACTACTATTTAGCCAGAAAATTAATAATCAAAGTTGGAACAAAACAAAATGCTTCAACAGTCAGGAATAATACTTTCTCATGGAGCCACAGATTACATTAAATATTCAAGTTCTACTAATTTGACTACTGGGAGAACTGCTGGTTTCGACCACAACACATTGAGCCTGAAGTCGCAAGTATTCACAGATCTCTTTTCTATAGCGCTCCTTTTCTTGTATACCACGCTCTTGATAAGGCTGCCATAAAAAACAAATTAAATAAACTCAATATAAACATTTTGCATATATGGTTATAAGTAAAACACTAATTTTGTCATTTACATACAAGTTTTTCATTCTCATAGCCAGTTCTGTTCCGCCTTGGTGCAATAGGATCCTTCCTAATCATTAGTTTCTTTTCCCGCCTACGTTCAATCTGATGTTCCGTGACAGAGGCTTTGAGCTGATTACCCATGCTATTCATTAAGGGAGATACAAGTGCATGTTGTGGTAAAGTGCTGGGAGGAACATGGTACAAAACACCCCTCATTTTCTCTGTCCCAACTGTCACATTGACTAGGTAACCATGCTCAGATCTGGCGCTCCAGATAGTTCTATCATTCTGTAGTGCTATCAGGCTCAGATCTGGCGTTCCAGATAGGAGAAGAAACTACTCAGAGAAAGAAGTTGAAGGGACGGAAGATAAATCTGAGAAGGAAATTGAAGGGATGGAAGGTAAATCTGGGAAGGAACTTGGAAAGATGGCAGATAACCCTAATAGCATACCTCGACAGAGACACACAATACCATTGGATCCTGAGGGTACTACAGTAGAATCATCTAGGGAGCCATCACAATCATTCTATTGTTGGGATTGATTTATGAAGAACGTCCATGAAACTACTATAGTACACTCAGGATCCAATGGTATGGGTGTCCCTGTCTAGGTATGCTATTAGGCTTATCTTCCATCTTTCGAAGTTCCTTCCCAGATTTGTCTTACATCGCTTCAACTTCCTTCTCAGATTTATCTTGCATCCCTTCAACATCTTTCTCTAAGTAGATTCTTCTCATATCTGGAACGCCAGATCTGAGCCTGCTGCTTCTCCTCCATTTTCCCGGCCAACTCGCTCCCTTGTTTAATATCTGGAATGATATTCGTGCTTCTTCCACGTATCCAAAAACACCATGCACAATTATATATTCTAAAGTGAGTATTAAACATGAAAGCTTAACTATATGAGAAGCAAATGAGTATGCATGAACCTTTGGTTGTGTTGGAGAAAATCAGCAGATGCATGGCATAATCAATGTTAACCGTGTCAGATATTGTGCTAATAATTAATGTTTGATATCGGAGAATACAATTATTATTATGAGAAAGTAAAAGTTTTCAAATTATTATTATTATTATTTTTAAATATTTACATAATGATTTAAAAATCTATATTCGGACTAGAACATGGCATTAAAGCATTGATGAGGTCAAAAGTAAAATATGTTAAATTTATCAAATTTAAATATATTCAATTTATTCTCTCAAAATTTCAATTATTATATGGTAACAAACCAATCAAACTTATTATTCCAAACTATTTATCAGGCTTCAATTGCATTATTACAACTTAGGTGAGGTTTAATCATTTTTTGTTACAATATATTTAATATTAACTTAGGTGAATACTTCTTGTCCAAATATATTATATGTAGATATATTACTAGAATAATATCAAAAAATATTTGTACAAAAATGAACTTACAAGAATCTCCTACTGCATGTATTTTACAACTATAGGTATATGAAAGATTTTTTTGAGCTAAAATAAAAGGGTACTTTAATATTTTCCATTATGATTTTAAGAAGCTATTCTAGTTATAGGAAAATTACAAAAATCTCCTACTTGTCATTTGCATATATTTTACAACTATGGATATTTGAATGATTTTTTTTCAACTAAATAAAGAGTACTTTTATATTTTCCATTAGAAATTTAATAAGATATTTGAATTTATAGTATAGTTGTAATGAGAGAAAATGTTAAAAAGGAATTCATTCTATGATAGAATCTCAACAAGGATTTAATTCTATAGAATAGGGTTATGGATATTTGAAAGATTCTTTTGAGCTAAAATAAAAGAGTACTTTTCTATTTTATCAACAAGGATTTCACTATCTAGAATAGGGTAGAATCAAGGGAAAATGTATGAATCAATAGTATCAATCATCAAATACATAAAAATAAAACCCTAGGATGTTAATCTCAATAAGGATTTCATTATGTAGAATAAGGTTATGGGTATTTGAAATACTTTTTTGAGCTAAAATAAAAGAGTACTTCGATATTTCCATTATGAATTTCATAAGCTATTCCAATTATTGGAAAATCACAAGACTCTCCGCCTACATATATTTTACAAATATGGGTATTTAAATTTATTTTTTGAGCTAAAATAGAAGAGTACTTTTATATTTTCCATTATGAATTTAATAAGCTATTGCAATTTATGGTACAGTCAAGAAAGATTTCATTCTATGATAGAAAATCTCAACAAATATTTCATTTTGTAGAATAGGGTAGAATCAACGGAAAAGGTATGATCAAAAGTATCAACCATCAAATATATAGAAAAAAAAACCCGAAGACCCTAATATGAACAAGGATTTCAGTCTGTCAAATAGGGTTATGGGTATTTAAAATATTTTTTTCAGCTAAAATAAAAGAGTACTAATAAGCTATTCCAATTTATAGTATATTTGTAATGACGAAAAAATCTCGACAACGAATTCATTATGTAGAATAAGGTTATAAGTGTTTGAAATATTTTTGAGCTAAAAGTGTACTTTTATACTTTCCCTTATGAGTTTAATAATCTATTCTAATTTATAGTACAGTTGTAATGACAGAAAATCTCAACAAGAATTTCATTCTGTAGAATAGGGTAGAATGAAGGGAAAAGGCATGAATCAATAGCATCAACCATCAAATACATAAAACTCAAACCCTAGGACCCTAATCCAACAATGAAGCAGAAATGAACATAGAAATATAAAATGATAAAATAATATTACCAACAATCTCTATGCCATGGCTAAATCACCTTCATTGCTCTTCTCCATTTTACTTTAGATTAGAGATAGTAGTTGTCGTTGTCTCTAGCTAGCTAAGGTAGAAATGAAAGTGAAAGGTCTCTTTTATAGAAAACAAAATTTGAATGAAGGGTCAAGATCAAATGATGAAGATCAATGGATATGATTGCTTGAGAAGCAATGAAATAGGGTTAGGGAAAAAATAGGGTTTAGTTAGGGATTGATGGTGGAGATTAAAAGGTAATAAAACCTTATCAATGGTGGAAATTAATTGAGATGTGAAGGGATATGAATGGCATAGATAAAGAGAAAGGATAAGAATGACACATATAAAGAGGTTGTAGAGTAAATTAAATAATTATTTAATTATAGAAAAAAGGGT
Source organism: Sequoia sempervirens (assembly GCA_007258455.2). Taxonomy (NCBI): domain Eukaryota; kingdom Viridiplantae; phylum Streptophyta; class Pinopsida; order Cupressales; family Cupressaceae; genus Sequoia; species Sequoia sempervirens. Next base: position 8,375 of record VDFB02291612.1, read on the forward strand.
AAAGGTTGATTTTAATTAACATAACAATTTAAGTTAAAAAAGTGAGGGAAAATGACAAAACATTAAATAATTAAAATAATTATTTAATAGCAAGGGAAAGGTCAAAATAATTAATTAAATAAAATGTATTTCATAATGGATTAAAAAAATAATGAATAATTAAATAATTAATAATAATTATTTAATTATAATAATAGAAATGTAAAAATGAATAATTAAATAAGAATTTATTTAATTAATCAAAGGAAGAATAAAAGGAGAAATGAATTAATTAAATAATTAAAATTATTCAATTATGCACAGGAAGAAGTGGAAATTAATGCTTGTAGGCTTAAGATATTTTCTAGTGTCTACATTTTCCTCTCTATGATGCAATGCACTTTATCAGGTTGTGTCAAAGAAATTTAGTCCAAGACATGCCCTAGTAGAAACGCGATAGACCCATGTCCCCTCGAATTTTCTTTTGAAAATTTTGAAATTGTTTAAAAAATGAAAAATTATTGTAACAAACAAATTGGATAGGCATGAATGCAAGGATTGACAAAAATAAATGTTAGTAGGAGGAAAATGTTAGCATGGTATTAGACGATTGAAGAGGGATTGATATTTTAGTTGAGAGATGGTAAGATTGCATGTTTATCATCATTGGGCATTAAAAATATGGCAAATGACAATAAGTATCATGGTATGACATAGACCAAGGTGTGCAATGTTATCCCTTTGCAAAAAAAAAGACAATTAACAGATAAGGAATGCCATAAATCATACTAGGAGCAAAGTTGCCCCAATCTTTTTGTCGAGATAAATTGTAAATAACAATGAAAGAAAATGGTCATGAGACATCATTGCTCCTCTAAATCCATCTTGGAACATCCTTGAGGTGGATAGTAACATGACCAAAAGATAAATACAAGAACAAATAAGAAAAACTAAACCAATAGATTCAACAACCATTTAGATTTGTTTTGCCAATGATTGTGTGTTGATAGGATTTATAGGGTTGATTGGTTGGTTGATTGACTGACTAATTGATTGATTGATGGATTGATTGATAACTGTTGGTTTTAAAAATGGATAATGTCCTATAATACATCGAGTCTGGCTTTGACCATGTAACCACTTGTATAAGGAAAATGATAAGGTTGATAAATGATAATATCTAATTTCAAGGACACATGCTATACAAGAAAAATGATAAGGGAGGTTTGGTTTCAAGAAATGAGGCAAGTCATATAAGACATTGAGTCTAGTTTCAATAATGCCACTTCTTGTATAAGACCATTGATTGACTGATAATTGTCGATTTCATGTTTGATTAATTTGGAAATTGACCGAATTGGTTTAAAGATGAGTTAGATAGATTATCTAATTGTTTCATGGTTTTTCTGAGACTGAGATGATTGTTTATGTAAAATCAAGGTGTTTGATTGATTATGCTATGGATAGTGACTAACTCAAAAAACCCTAAAGGAATGACCTAGTGCCTCAAGAGCTCATCAATGGTGTCCTTGCCTATGTAACATGTGTAGAGATAGGGTAGTTTGACCTCGACATGGGTGAAAGATATTTTATTATGAATAATGATTGAATTTATTTGACAAACCCTAAGGACTGACCTAGTGCCTAGAGGGCTCATCGATGATGGCCTTGCCTACATGAAGTAACTACACATGGCACCTAAATGCAATGTTTTCACCATGGTACTTATCCAAAGCACCACCAAAGTAGTTTTTACTATTGGAAGAATTATTTGTCTTAACTATTTTGTTGATTTTTTTACTTTTTTGTGGTCACACAAGATTTATGTTTGTTAGGTTTTCATCAAAGTGACAATTTTTTTTATTTTTGAGTTGTTTTCAAAGACTCTCTAAAGCTAGTTGTAGAATTTGTGCAAGTGTAAGCTATTGATAGGCTTTAAAAATGGTTCACCTTCAAGAGTCGAAAGATAATATTCACCAGACCCATATACCACAGTTATGATGTATAGAACCAACAAATTAGGCTCAAATTTAGAAAGCTTCACTCTTTCTCCTTGATTCTTAGTATTTTCCATTAAGTCCAAGTCATCGATGTCAAAGTGTCTAACCCAAACCTTCTTATTATAACTATGATGAAGATGATTTTGATAAGCATGTAGGTGAACCAATGCATTATGTCTTTGCTCATCTAACAATTATAACTCACTCAATTTGGATACATGATATTCCTCATCATGAGTAAGACCTTGCATGGATATGCTCAAGGAAGGCAACTCGACCTCAATAGGAAGGATGGCTTCAGAACCAAACACTAAGGAATATGGTGTGGCTCTTGTGGGATTGTGAATGCTAGTGTGGTAAGCCCATAAGGTGAGATTAAGTTAGAGGTGTTAGTCACGACTAGCGTTATTGATAGTCTTCTTCAAAAAAAATATGATGCTCTTCTTAGATGCCTCAGCTTGGTCATTACCTTGTGGATAATATGGAGTGGTGAAGTTGTGTTGGATGTGAAAATTTCATATAATTTATGAAAATCTTGGTTCTTAAATGGAGAACTATTATTAGTAATGATAGATTATGGGACACCATAACAATAAATGATTTAATTAAGAATGAATTTAGATATTTTTTTGCTAGTAATGTACGCCATAGGAATAGCCTCTATCCATATTATGAAATAGTTGATAACTGTGGTAATTAACTTATGACCATTGGATGAGGTGGGATGTATTTTACCTATGATTTCAAGTCCCCATTGGGTGACAGGCCATGGTGATGTGATTGGCTAGAGTTCTTGGCTCACGGCTTAAGAATTTCATTAAATAAGTCTTTTCATTTACTCTATGGAGTCAATATAAGTACTTCTTGTAGGTCAAATTGAAGATGCACAAGTTGCATTGGTAGTTTATCTAGAAAAGAAATTGAAGCTAAACATTTTGGTGGCTGATATTCTAACAAGTTATGGTATGTTGTTAAGAAAAATCTTTTGCATAGACCTAGGTGTTGTAATCCAATTCAATTGGTCTCACACCTTGACACCTCTTGGTGACAAGTAATTTAATCTTATTCTTAAGCCCAAGGTGAAATACATTATTTTGAAATTGAATCATCGAAGATCAAAGATTCTATATGTTAGAACTGGGTATGTGCAGGATCATGATGGGCCAAAAAGTGGCAATATGATGGGTATGTGGCTGATGACATTTTTTTTACCCAAAATTGATGAAAAAAAGAGGGTTTTTAAATGATATTCTCAGGTTTCCACCTATATAAATTATGCTTCACTTTGAATTAGAGAAGTAATTATTATTCATTTTCTATTAGAATTACGACTAAAGTCCTGATTGAGAGGTTGATTGAAAAACATCTATAGCTTTCAAATGATATCACATTTTTTGAATCCAAAATATGAATCACATTCTATGCTTTGCATACTATAGGATTAAAAAAAGAAAAACTTAATTTCATGAAGTTTTGACCAAGTTAAGGTGGTTAGACATACTAATTTTTATATTTTAAAAAATTTGTAAAAAAAAATCATAATTAATTATTTACTTGGAAAAAAATTACAAATAAATATGCATCACATCGGGACATGAGTCCTCTACTTATATATAAAATCTTATTAAAAAATATTATCATTTTATTATGGTTGGGGTGGTTGGACAGACACCTACTTCTTATTTTTCCCCTGACATTTAAGTACTATTGCATCGAAATTTTAAATTTTCACAAAAGAGATTTAAAAAAAAAAAAACAAACCTAGTAGTTTATAAACTACATTAAATTTTCTACATATTCTATTCTTACATATTTTTGAAATAATATAGATAACTTATTCAAATTTTTAGATCAACTTTCCTAACTTTTTTTTTTTTGAAAATTTTTCCACTTAAAGGCCTATTTTTTACATGATGATCCTGCACATACCCGACTAGTGTTGGTACCTATATGCTCATTTTGAAAGGAGAAGAAATACCTAAGTTTCTCACCCCTAATATATCTGCTAAAATTTGGAAGATGTAATTTTTTGAAAGCCCATGTTATTTCAATTTCAGAGTAGGGATAGTGCATATATCCCGTATGGGAGAATTTTTTTCTAAAGCCTATAAAACAACCGTTGACTCTACTAATAACATGACTGAGTATGAAGCCTTGGTTTTTGGTTTGTAGTTTGTGCAAGAAAAGGGAATTGTAGAATTAGTAGTCAAACGAGTTAGGAATCAATTTCAGACAAAGAATAAAAGACTAATAAATTACCAAAATAAAGTGGGATGAAAATAAAGGATTTGATGCCTACTCAATGCATGTTATCCTTGAGAAAGGAAAATTCTAAAGTGGATTTTTTGGTAGTGTTTACTTCTCTTCTAATTACATATCCCATTGTTGAAATGGATGTACATTTTCTTAATCTTATTTATAGACCAAGTGTGCTAGAATGATCAAAATTGGTAGGTCTTCAATGATGACAAACATATCATTTCTTTCCTTGAGGGAAATGGTAACTTTTTAAATTTTTATATTTGAAGCTGCTCAAGCTTCGAAGAAAAGGAATACAATAGAAAATATGTATGGAAGCCATGAAGTGCTATAATTGGAAGAAAATACCATTACGAAGGGTCTAATTTCATTAGAGCAGTTGTTCAACAAACAAGATTGTAGTGTAAAAAGAAAATTTGATGAACATATTGATACTTCTCTTGAGAATATAAAAGTTATTGTTGGTTTTGAGAGTGACACTAAAATAATTATTATTGGTAAATTTTATTCTATAAAGGAGAGATTAAACCTCATTGATTTATTTAAATAATACAAAGATGTGTTCATATGGTGTTACAATGATCTCAAGAATTTTATGGATGGTGAGTTCAATTACCATATTTCTTTGAAACCTAGATCCACTCCATACAAATAGAAGCAAAGAGAATTCAATCCAAAGGTGGTTGATGCTATTTTTGTACAAAATTGGATAAAATTCCCAAAGACAAGATTACCTATCGTATTCATCATTCTACATGGGTTGCTAATATCATTATTGTGAAGAAGAAAAATAGTGAAATAAGAATTTGTGTTGATTTTCATAATTTAAATTAAGCTTCCATTATGGATAGTTATCCAATTTTGAATATGGACTAGATTCTACAAATTGTCTCAATATGTGAAATGATGTCAATGTCAATGACTTATTAAGTTATAATAAGGTTATTGTTAATTCAGATGACCAACATAAAACTACATTCATCACATTGTGGGGTACTTTTCCTAGAATATAATTCCTTTTAGTTTGATAAACACATGTACCTTTTCAAAGGCCAATGGATCTTTCCTTTATATATTTTCTAAATAAGATCATTTTTATCTTTTTATATGACTTAAAAATATTTTCAAGGAAATGTAAAGCACATCCGTATCATTTAGAGTGTATTTTATAAAGATGTATTCAAAAAGGTATTTATCTAAATTTGAAGAAGTCCATTTTTGGTGTCATAAAGGGGAATTTACTCTGATAGATTATGTCTAAAGAAGGGATTCACATTGATCTAGAATTGGTTAAGGTGATTCAACGATTGGCACTACCTTATAGCAAGCTAAGTTTAAGGTTGATGCAAGAGCATTTGAGGAATAAGCGGTCATCATCAAAATAAAATGTTACATCTTGAGTTGTTTTGGAATTCATTTTGGAGTGTGATGTTTAATTTTGCTTCAGTGGTCAATTTTGGTAGGGACCAAATGACATTATTGGCATTGGTTGAAAAAAATTCATTATTCAATTTTCAACTTTATTTCCTTGTATTGATGCATTTGTAAATTTTTTGAGTCCATAGATAGCTTCATTTTTTAATATTCAAATTTTGATTGTGGACGCAAAGTATCTTTGTCTTCATCAATATATTATTTATCCTTGCACCCAATGGATGTGTTGGGGAAAATAAATAATCACACCTTTTGAAGAATAGAATTTAAGAGGAGTAAAATGGAAGTCATTAAAAATAATTTGAATAGAAGCCAATGCTAGTAGAAGATATGAAAACAACAAAATGGAAATATGGAAGAGGAGTTGAAGAGATACAATGGCTATAGAAGAGATGGTGCAATGAATAGGAGGAAGAACATAACTTTCAAGAAAATAAAACATTGCAAATGGGGATGGAAAAATAGGGGTTTTCACATTGAGGAAGAAGAGTCTTCCAAGGAGAAAGAGTGTTGGGAATTTCTTCTTGTGGAAGGGTGAAAGAAATTTAATAAGAAAATTGAAACTGCAAAGTCCAAGAAATTTTTAATGTAGATTGAACAAGGAGTCATGTTTGGTAAAAGGATACAATAGATTCAAATTAAGAAAAGGTGCATAATACAAATTGCAAAGATAAGGCAAGCAAGAAGGCTACACGATGGGGAGGTCAATGATAAAGGCAGCTAGAGGAATATTCTAATTTATACAAGTCTATGAACAAAATAAAACAACAAAAAAAGGAGGTGGAGCATAGAAGGGAAGATGAATTAAGTATGAAACATAAAAAATAGGTTCACCAATTTGAAATGTTGAAAATGGGGGTGATGAATGTTTCTCGCTTTATTTCATTAGGAAAAAATATACCCACAAATAATTGACTTACAATCCTTAGTGGAGTCAACTCAATAAAGGAATATGTTGGTTTCCTTATGATTGAGGACAAGGTTATTAGCCTGAGTAGCACTTTTAGCAGAAAAATTAAAAATAGTAAATCAACTCAATTATGTCCATTCAAACTTGAATCATTAATTTAAAACATAATAGAAACATAAACAAGAAATTTCCTATAGATCTCTAAATGGAAGGATGATGTGTACGTATCACAAAAATATAGTTTCAAAAGGTTGCCTTGACTCATTTTCCCATAGGTGAATGGGTCTATGTGCGGAGGTTTTACTTAGCTTTTGGGATCCTGTGGTGTCATTTTATAGCTTTTGTTTGGTCTAGGTTTCAATAAGGGACAATTACAAAAAATGTCTATAGGTGAGATTTTGTGGATTGACAACAAATATGGCAACTTTTTCTACAACTTTGACAACTTTACAACATTCAAAACCTACACATTCACAAAGAGGAGAAAAGGGTAGATGCACATTTCCTTGCTTCTTATATATCTGTTTGTCTATATTTTCTTCAATACAAGGATAAAAGGGTAGATGCACATTTCCCTGCTTTTGCTTAAAAATTGATTGTCATTTCTTTAAAGCAAGATAGAGCATGTGTGGATTCCTTGTTTTCTAGGTATTCATGACCAATATCTTTCATAATACCTTGAAATTTTTCAAAGTTCTGTCATTATATGAAGCTGACTCTGTATTTAAAAGAAATAAAAAAAAGGAAGGAATCTCATGAGGAAATCTCATCCATATAAAGAATTTAAAACACACCCTTCAACATTTAATATCACTATTTAAAGAATCATCCATTTTTCCTTAAATTCATTTTGAAACTATATATACATATATACTGGCGTTGGTATAGTTATGGTCATTTTTTATTTTTATTTCTGTTTGTTTTTCCTCACATTGATCTGTCTTTTCTATTTTAGAGCATTTTTTTGAAAGAAACTTCTATTTTTTTCAAAGGTGTATAGATGGAAATTTGTGAGAACAAACAATAGCTGGGAAAGCTTTAAATGCTCAATGCATTTAGTCATTTTTTGAAAATTTTCTATAGTGCCTTTTAAGCTCAGCAAGAATAGAGTATCTTTCTTTTTCTTAAGCTATTGATGCTTGGTCATGTCATGTTTATTCTTGATGTGACTGGTTTGCGTAGCAAGGAATCAGCCTGAGTATTTGATGATCAACACTTTAAAAGTTTAACATTTTCTTTTAATATGACAGGGAGAGACTAACAATGAATTCAAAGCATCACACCTAATATTGATTTGTTTTTTCTTCACAACTTGATTACGAAATCTATCACAACCTATACATTACGCCTACTACTATAAACAGGCCATTGGGAGTTGATGCACATGGATGTCGATTTAAGATCCAAGATGTTTTGAATGTGGTCTCCTATTTTAGAAGAGTGCCTTTAAAGTTGGAAGAGACACACTATCTATGAATGTGTAGCAAGTTTACAACTACTTCACTAAAAGCATTTTAGTTTGCCACATGCATCCTGCCTCACACTTTGCTGCATTAACTATTTCCTCTGTGTTAGCAGTTTTAAGCAAAGCATAGAGTTGTTTTATTGTTTGAAAAGCATTCATTGTTGGATAGTGTTTAGTGACTGATCTAAGATTTAGAGAGAATTGAATCCTTCAGTGCCTATGATGAGCTTAAAAAAATGCTCATAGTTTGATATTATGATGGACTTTTAATATCTTTAATTCTGTCATTTCATGGCTGTTTAAACATTGTTGAAACCTTTTATGGGGATATTCTGTAGCAAAATACTTTCCTATTCCTGTAGCTTATTGTGTTGACTTGATTGCATTTATTTCCCCGTTGACTACCTAAAATGACTGGTATATCATATACAGTTTTTGAATGATGAAGTAGATTTAAAATGTGTGATTAATGAATATATATCGTGTATGTGCCATATACCTTTTCTTGTGCATTTGTTACCTTTTGTTTCATAGGTTGTTGAAGGATAATCGAGTCGAGCGCAGCTGATCTCGGCCTTGCAGTAAAGTCCATTTCCTGCACGACTTCGAGGAAGCTTCGGTGAAGACTCTTTGACCGAAACTGTTGGAAAGATTTTTAATGACAGTTAATCTGGAAAGAGTGGAGTGCTAGATTCTCTTTGGATTGGGTTGAACGCATAAATTCATTTATGAAGTTTGTTCCTTGATTCGGGGATATACTTTACTTCCATGCCTTTCTTTGATAGGGTTAGTTAGTTGTTCTCCTGTTTTAAAAATAAGATACTCCTCTTGCGTGAGTGAGTAGTGGAGGATAGTTAGAGAAAATGGAGATGATAGTTAGAGCAAGATAGAAGCATAGTGATAGTAGATACCATGTAAGAATCAGTATGATAATGAAAGACATAATCTATTTGACAAGAGACAGAGTTTGTTGTTAGTTTCCATACCAACAAAGCAATGTATACCATTCTATTTTCATGAATAAAGTTCAATGAAGTTCTGAGTTTAGCATCTGTGTAATCAGTAGATGCTTGCTAAGGGGGCCAACTTAGTAAGTATCTGTAGCTAGTTAGTTAGTTGTTCTTTTCTGTTGATCTTCAGTTAGTTTTCATCTTTCAAAGTTTTCATGCAAACTCAGTCTTATAGTGCTCCTGCAGCATAGAGAATTGATCACAGTATTTCTACTTGACATAAGGCTAGTTCATAACGTGTTTTAGTCATAGTTGTTATGGTTTCTGTTTTAATCAAATTATAGTTGAGTTAAAGAACTTTGCATTACCTTCCTATAGCATAGATAGAATTCCTTTCCAGCATTTATTTCTGCTAAGTTTTGATTGAAACTAGTTCTTGGTGCATATATTTTGCTACGCCATTTAAAGTATACATCCCCTGGTTTGACAAGTAAAATGAACACCCACAGAGAGATATTGGTCACCTGTCGGAATGTCCAATTCCTAGGAAAGGTTTCACTATGATTTTCATATCCTTTGTGGAGCGACCGGCATAGATGATAAAAAGAAACCTTTCTTGCTATCGACTTGCCTGTCACCAATGCCAATGTTAGAGCTCTAACTATATTTATAAATGCTTTGTGTGCAAGTGGCTGCGTATCACTTTTCCTATGTATTCTTTGTACAACTAACTGCTTGTGATTTGAAATCTTTCTGTAGCTTTACTCCTACGAGGTGTTCGAACAGAGGGAGGCTTCATTAGTGCATTCAATATCTTCTTATATTGAGTCATTATACTTACAATTTATTGATCTTCTAATAAATGTCATAAATTTATATTATCACATTTATTATTAGTAAATATTTGAGCCTATGATGATGTTATTGAAATATTTATTCGTTGTGTTTTGACTTATTGACTCAATGCCTCTAGTGACGTAGAGTAAGTAGAGAAAACTTTGGTGGATGAAAAAGTGAATCTAACAAGTATGGTGCTTTCTTCATGAAATCGATATATGGCCCACTTATAAATGCTTTTTTCATTATGTTCATCCAAATCATTTGTTCTTTCAAATAGAAATCATGTTTTTCTTTGATCAAAATGAATTTAATGTTTTAAATCTCACCTGATTGTCTTTTTGTTTAATAGGCTAATGAAAGGAAAAAGAAGGTACAAGGCAAAGGTACAGAGACTAACGAAGGAGGTACAAATGAAGGGTAACAAAGGACAATGAAGGTGAAGGTTGAAATCAAACATTGGAGTTGGACCAAAAATGAAGACAAAATTAGAATTAAAGATTCAAGCATCGAAATTGAAACCTAAAAAAGCGTTCTTAAATGCTTTGATCTTCCATCACCTACTTTAATTTTTTGTTTCATGATAGCTCACCTTTGGTTTTTAAAATGAACATTTCAAAATGGTTGGAGGGTTTGTCATATGCCTTAATTTTCTATTTTAGGCTAACTCATATTTTGTTTGGTGCTTTAAAACGAGTTTGTCATTGCTTTGAGGCTTAAAATGAACATGTGTTTTTTGTGTTTTGTAATCTCTTATTCAAAGTAATCTCATCTAAAAAGGCGTATGCACTTCTCTCGTGCTTCATGGTGATCTTGAGAACCAAAAGTATTTTTGATGACATTAAGTTGCATAAAAGATTGCCTCCACACTTTGATTTGGATTTAAAATTGAACAAAACACTTTGCAAGTGTGAGTTAGGTATATCTCAAGTGTTCTCGCTTTATTTCTAAATGAAGGTCGATCAAACTACGGATGTGATTGCTCACTATTGTTTACCTTTAAAGGGGCCTACCCAAGAGACACATCCAAAAGGAGAACTCGAAGGTGACTCCAACTAGTTTTTCATTCGGGCCGATATACAAACATATAAGAATAAACTGTCAAGTCCTCATGGTATGTAGGCCTTAGTCGTACAGTGTCTTTCAGAATGGGGTACTACCGTAAAACATATAACAGCCCCTAGTAGGATTGATTAAATCCTTTAGTAGCTTGTTGGATGCTCGCAAGGTGCCATGTCCCTGAAGTTGTGTCATTAAGAGCCTTGTTTATAGCAGCCAACCAGTCCATCCAATGAGTTTATCAAAGTGGTGCATTGGAACTTAGATTCCAAGAAGTTACTTGCCATGTCTGATCTTGGTTAAAACATAGAGGTTAAGACTTCATTCTTAACATACCTTTATATTTTATATTTGGTTGCATGTAAAATCATCTCTTCTATTACGAAGGGCATGAGGCAAGCCCACTAAGAGAAACATGCCAATTGAGCTAGGATGTTACATTGCTTGTAAACAAAGTGCTTCGATGGAAAACATTTGTAAATAAACATTCAACATGATCCTCGAAATTTCAAACCCTTTAATAGGAAAATACCATTGACCAAATTCTTGTGTTATTGCTTGCCCTTGGGATTACATCCTTAGAGGTTTCTAAGCACTTGAATTTACATCTCGATTTTCCTACTAAAGTTAAACAATAGGTAACCCTTGCCTTAAATTCATCAAAGTTTCACATAATATACCGTGTGAAATAAGACAAAGTTGAGACATTGGACATTCAGTTTGAAATCTAATCAAGAGTGTGTTTGTGGTAAAAATAATCCATTAAGCAAAGGTTAAAGACAATTGCACCCCACACATGTGTCTCCAATGATTTCATGCAAAGTCAAGATCAAGAAACCAAAGGTGAAAACCCTTAGTTTGATAGCCCGTCAATAACGTCTCTCTATGTTATACGAAGTTAGACAAAGACTACATTTTAAATTTTACAAGAAGGCTTCAAGGAACAATCTTGGTTTGTATTCATTCTATTTCCACCAAAAACCAAATCTTTTTAGAGAGTTTGAACATCTTGTTTAGAGAAAAGCTTGTTCTTCAATACCTAGGTCTAGGAAAATAAAGTGTCTTTTTTAGGTTCATCTTAGGATCAAAGAAAATTAAAATATTTTACATCGATCCTTCAAAACATCAAAATAAACACCATCTCACAATCACTTTTTGGAAACTCTTGAAATCATCCTTAATACTAGGCTTTTTGGAAAAATAAAAAATCATCAAAATCATTGAGACTAAATCCTTGAAAACTTTATCAAAATCACGTTTGGCTAGGTATGTGTAGATGCATCCTTTTGCATATGCTTAGTCAAAGTTATAAAAATCATCTTGTTTAACTTAGTATATGTAGATGAATCCTTCTTCATATGCTTAGTGAAGCTATCATCTTGTTTGGATAGGTGTGGATAGATGTATCCTTCTTCCCGCACATATTCAAATTATCATCCTTTGATCAAATCTATCCCTTAGATAATCATCCAAACATCCTAGGGTCTATTTGTTCAAAGATCCAAGTCAAAATCAAAATCAATCAAGGACAAATCCCAAAATCAAACTCTGCAACATATCCGAAAGTCCCAAAAGCCTAGTATCTCCTTTAAGATTTATCAAAAGATCATAACATCCACATCATCCATCCCTTACATCATCATCATATCACCTTTTGATCCTCAAGTTATCCTAGAATTTTCCACTTTGAGGCATCAAATAAAGATCAATTCAAAGAACCAAGAGATTCATCTCCCATTCTTAAAAAAATGTTCCTTTTTTATGGTTCAAACTAGATCTCAATACAAGAAGAGCATGGAAGCCAACAAAGAAACACCTGCTTCAAGTGATTTAAGTCAAAACACTCCTGAAATGAATCCCGTTGGGCTTGGAAATCTCACAATTAACCTTCCAACATCATTGCAAAACCCACAAGAAGAAGCCCAAGGAGAGGACCTACCCTTTGGGATGTCTCACGATGAAATAATTGAAATGCTTCAAAATCCAGAAAACCATAAGATTGTCAATATCATGATGAGGCTTAACCCTTCATTATACATGCTTGAACTAGCAAAGCAAGGGGCAAAATTTCTTTCAAATTTTGACATGAGCACCATAGTGGAAACATCTTTTCCTCCAATCACATCCACCATTCCATCCACACCCCCATCCCAAAATATCACTCAAAACATTCTAAAAATAATGACATCTCTTGCTCCAACCCAACCTAATGTTAATAAGGGAAATGCATTTCTCAATGCTATTCAAACACTCCCCCTTGTTAATAATCAAAACTTGGATGCAAATACCACCTTGGAACAAACCATACTCAAAAACCCATTACATACCAAATGTTCCTCTCACTTTCCGTCATTATCCATCATCAACATTTTTTTGCACAACACCTCAAACTTCTCTCCTCACAAATTTGCAAGAGGAAGGAGACATGTTCAGACCAGGGGGCATCTTTGACACCACAACATTTTTGCAAGAACTCACACCACCCACATTTCCACCTCTTCCACCATTTCCATTATCATCCACACCATTTCTTGGCTTAGGGCTTCCCCTTACCAACTATCAACCAAACCAACATCCCAAGCATCAATCAAAGCATTATGCAAAATGCTCAAAATTTGTCATCGACATCACAACAATAAATGACAAACGCACAAGAAATTGCAACATCATCAAACACCCCCTAACATTGCAAAACATGGTCTCTCAAGGACCAATCCCATCAACAATGCCACTTATCACTCAAACCACCACATCAACAATACCATCCACTAATCAAATAATCAACACGACATCACCATTCACCACTACCACAAACGCCATTCTGAATCCACCACCACCAACTTCCACCACATCAAGTCAATACAATGCAACATTGCAAGCTACTTTCCAAAGAGGATACTAACAATTGCAAAAAGTAAAAGCCGTATACGTAGCTGCTCAACAAGCCGCACAAGATGTCTAAGCAGCCCAAGTAGCCCAAGCTGCACTGCAAATGCAACAAGCCGCACAATCCCAAGCTCTATTGCAATAACAACAACAACAAGCCACACAATCCCAAGCTCTATTGCAATAACAACAACAACAAGTTTCTCAAGCATTGCAGGAACAAAAGGCCACTCAAGCAAAACTTCTATTACAACAACAAGCAGCGCAAGCACAAGTTGCTCAATTGCAAGCTCAAGTGCAAGCTCAATATCAGGCATAACAAGCACAGGTACAACTTCTTGCACAAAAACAAGCAACTCAATTGCAAGCATATCAACAAGCAATAAAGCAATATCAAGAGTAGCAAGAAGTAGCAGAATTGGCAACCCAACGACAGGCGTTATTGGAACAAAGACAAGCACAACAACAAGCATTGTTGGAACAACAAGCACAAATCCTAGTGCAACAACAACAAGATAAACAAACATTGTTCATACAAAAGTAGGTGGAAGCCTACCTCACTCAAAAAAAACATATAATTACCATCAAACAACACACCGAACAATCCACCCATCTAACCCATGATTGAAACACCCCAAAATACCTTCATCCCACCCCCTGATCCACAAAATGATGTGACAACACAAATCAAGTTGCTTTTACAACAAGTGCTCAATCTACAATCCAGGTGAACAACGCAAACACCAAGCAAATTGTGTCCCTATCCATTTGATAGGAGTCTAGAGATGAAACCATTCCCTAAGGGATTTGAAATCCCTAAATTTGACAAATATCAAGGGATGGGAAACCCTAAAGATCACATCAGGGAATTCTAGGTTCATTGCATGGAGGTCACATATGATGATACTTATCTAATGTGACTATTCCCTAGGAGCTTGGCAGGCCCCACTATAGAATGGTTCTCTCGCTAACCTTCAAGCATTAGAACATTCCAAGAAATTAGGGATGTATTCATTAAAAATTATGCATGCAACATTGCAATGGATGTTAGTCTCGAAGAACTCTTAGCTCTAAAACAAGGAAAGGGTGAATCTTTTGCTTCATTCCTTCAATGATGGTGATCCAAGGCCAATCAAAGCAAGTGGAACATGCCAGAAGAACAACAGGTTTGCACCATCATAGCCAACCTTCAAGGCCACTTGGAATTTCATCTCAAGGTTCAGGGCATCACCACATATGATCAATTGATCCCCAAGGCGCTCAGCATCGAAAGAGCCCTCATGACTCAACCCACAGAATCAACATCATACCATGAACAACAAAATAATCACCCACCATCCAATTACAATGATAAACCTCATACATGGGAAAGAAGAAAAAACATTACTAATGATGGTGTCATCGATGTCAAGGTGGTCATTAGTGGTCCTCGCCAAAGTGCACCCACACCGCAAATCCAATCACAACACCAAAACACTCATCACATAACATACCAACCAAACAAAAATCCAACCATGAATAATCTCAATGACTAAAGAGGACCACCCCAATGCAAAATTTATCCCAAATGAAAATACACCATTTTGGGAGAACCACTTGAGGACATCATGAAAACATTGATAGACAAAAAACTCATCCAGCCTCCTACATTTGAGAATTACCA
>VDFB02291613.1:0-27500 GCA_007258455.2 Sequoia sempervirens
TTAAAATAGAAGGTGTTGAGTTTATTGTTGCACCTTATGAATTTGATGCTCAATTGGCTTACTTATCCATGTTGGACCCCAAACAAGGATGATTAGAAGTAGTCATCAACGAGGATAGTGATCTAATGGCATATGGCTGCAATGTGGTGTGTATGGTTCCTAAACTCATGTATTGAAGTTTTTAATCTTAGATTTCAGCAAGATGTAGAACATATCTTCTCCAATAATGCAGACAACATGTCATCTTTGGCCTACTCTGATTCAATATCCACTATTCTATATGGAGAAGCTAGTACTGACATATACTAAATTTCCAAAATTCTAGATAACTCATTGATTAACACAGTTTTGTTATTGAATGACCTTAGGTATGGCTTCGACCAAGGATACATTTTTTGTACTTTGCATATAATGAATTGGTGTCTCATTTAATTTAGTCACATGTTCCATAGAACTAGTATTAGTGTATGTGTATTCTAACTACAAATGCTATTGAATGAATGGTAAAACTGATTACGACTCTTCTTATGCAAAGGACATTACCAAATTTGTTGATAGCTATCATGAGTAAAGGAAGATACATAGAAATGTCTCAAACCATGTGTCAATGGTTGCTGAAATGACCAAGATTGTTGATGAACAAAAATTAATGTCTTTATCTCATACAAAATAAGACTTACCATGTAATGCAAGGTAGGTGGCAGCTTTTCCATACAATGAACTCTGAAGTTACAACTTTGTTCCCAGCCTTTCAGGTAGGTTCATGAATGCATGCATATTTAAACATTTATGTGCAATAGAATTATAAATTAAGGTAGGGGAAGATAGCAAAGATCATAGATTAGCTAGTAGGATAGCTATTGTAAGCTATGATGTGAGAAAATTCTAGTGCTTTCACCAATTAATCCTTAATCTTTGTTAACATAATTTCAATATTACTAATGTTATATGTTGTTTTTGATAGGGCTGTGGGACCTATGATTCTGAACTCCACTCCAAGGGTAAATGAGGCAAATGATCAATGTAATGTTAAACACATTTTCAATTTTGTTGTCAGGTAAAAGTGTATTGAAAATCATCATGCTATCATGCAAGTGCCTTATATTTTTGGAGCTTTGACACAAGAATTATTATTTATGTGACTACAAAAGGTTTTCTATTAATAACTCTTCCCATAAAAAGTAAAATTATTATCTATACAAAAAAGCATAATTTCCCTTAAAACAATATAGAGCTACCAACAATATTATGTCTCAACACTTATTAACTAACTATATAGTACATACACATCAAAAACTATCATGAAAACAATGCATGCTTCTAGATCATATTTAGACCATAAATGATATGTAGACAAGTTCCCAACATTTTATGCATAGGGCCTCATGCCAAGGATGTTAGTGTGAGAAAAAATAGGTTTAGGAATATTGGAGGAAGAGCTTTAAAACATAGTAATAAGCCAACATTATGTTATAACAAGAAAGATCATCTAGGGTTTCTTCTCATGTTTGCTCAAAATAGTGTTGTAGCACAAATCGTGATCTCAATCACTCTTTTGGTTACTAGTGAACATTCTTGTTCATTCCATCTCATTTGTTTAGTTTTTTATCTTCATCAAATAAAACTTTTGTTGATGATTTTTGCTCAATTGCAACAGTGATTGTTGTTTATGCAAATTGGGGATTTGCTACAATAAAGGGCATGGGGTGGAGCTGGGTTGTTGTAGTGTGGCTTTCCAACATTATCTTCTACTTCCCATTCAATCTAACTAAGTTTTCAATTAGATATGCCATCACTAGAAAGGCTTGGGATTAGCTTATTGAAATTAAAATAATCCAACCCATATGTTATTTGTTTTGTTGCAATCAAGACACTTGGCTGACTCTGTAAATTTAATTTATTTGTGATCATGTATATCTCAAATTGCCTTCACCACCCAAAAGGATTTTGGCACAGAAGCTAGAGAAATAAAATGTGCCCACGATCAAATGATTTTCCATGGATTGCAACTTCCACATACTAAGATCTTTGGTGACAACAACTTCAGAGACCTCAATCATATTGCTGAAGAGGAAAAAAAATGTGTTGAGACTATAAGGTAAGATCTGAAGACCACAACCTTTTTGTTTGCATCAATCATTATTTTGCACATTATGAAAAATTTTGTACTCTAATATTTGTTATTTGAACTTGATGTTTATAGGCAGAGAGAACTACATACTCTAAAAGGATAGGATTAGATATTGGAAGAATTCTGCAAGCTTATGTTGTTTGAGAGATGTTGGATCTACCCTATTTGACTGATGCCAATTCTACCCTAGTCTTGCAGTAGTTCATGGAGTGAGGTAGACCCTCACTTTTTAATTATCTTTGTTGAATGCTTAGATGCTTTCCTGTTTGATTTCTCAAGTTAATCTTAATTGTGTTCTCTCAAGAGATCCATAATGAAAAAATGAGTTATGAGGGTTAAAGAGCAATTGAAATTTATCAAAAGATTTTTTGCTGCTCTTCCATATTATTATGAAAAGGTTGATCTAGTGAATATATATAGTGAAAAATGATATTGGACACCCAACAAAGGTAGTTGATAAACATTACTTTTATAATCCAAATTAATTTGGTTCTACTATTTTTTTTATGCATTGGAATTCATGGAGAAATCATTTGATGTTAAAATGGGAAGCTGCCATCAATTGGTAAACAATATTTAGGTTGTCACTTTATGTATCTAACAATTGCAATTCAAAGCTTTGAGCATCGAATTTCAGCCCAGAATTGTGGTAATTTTGAATTGGAAATTGTGTCGGTATGTCTGTGTGTTTTGAATGGAATAAGTATTAACCATGGCTTCAAACCTTTAGCAGCAACAATCATTATATTTCTATTTTTTTTATGCTTATTGGTCTTCTTGAACCTGATGTGTAGATTGAGGTGTCATGAGGAAGGGGAAAGCCATCTACGATTGTTGACAAAGATGAAGGCTTAGGGAAGGTTGGGCTTCTTAAGATGTATATATTTTTTAATGAGATAATTTATGCAAATGACTTATCAAACAACAAAATATATATTGAATGGATTGATTAAATTACATCTAAATAAGATTTCTTTGTATTATGAATTTCTTTGGTGCTAGTTTGATGTTGCAAAGCTAAGAAAACTTACATCAGCTTTTAAAGAAGTTAGAAGTGTGACTACTGGAAATGCTTCAACTATTAGGTCAGTTATCTCTCTCTCTCACTCTCTCTAATGTATTTTATCCACTATTTTATCTGCAACATGTCTACTTCATAAATTTGTATGTTTTCAACTTATATGTAGAGTAGAAGATAATAAAAGTAGGAAACAACCTTTTGGATCATTTAAATTGTTTTAAATTACACATTCTTTTAATGGCCCTTTTATTCCTCAAGTTCTCACCCACATAAGATAAAGGGATTAGTAATTTGAACATAGTCCAAAGTCAAGACATTGATGGTATATTGTAGCTTTTTGAGATGATATTAGTAGATGGTAAATATGTGAGAAGATAAAACTATTAAAGCCAATGTGTAGATGCTTTAAGTATTAAAAATCTAATATTGTATTACAGATAGGATTATAACATATAAAGTTTTTTCAAACATTGTTTTAACTTTTTGATGGCATTCATCGACTGCTACTAAACACAAAGCTTAACGTATATGCAATGGTACGAAGTAGGAATCACTTATAGGAGATACATTATGCTCGAACCATTTAGCAATGTGGTGGAAATGAGCATGGTACTTTAGAGACAATAATTCAATTAAAATGCAGCAACCGATTGATTTAGTTCTACAATAGCAGGAATGATTATGAATGATATATCATCCGAAGACCTAAGAGCTAAAATGTGTCCTCAAAAAGGAAGTGTCATTTCTAGTTATTTAAACTAGGGAAAGAAAGAGATTGCATACTAGGTGGTTGTAGTCAGATAAAGCAATAGATGTGAACATACCCTTGGCCATATCTGTAGTAGGGGTGTCCAACATATATAGAAATAGTTATGCGACCTGAATTCCCTTATCTTCCTTTGTTGTGTGACCTGTCTTCCTATCTTAGGATGCTAGATTCCTCATTTTATGGTTGCCTTCATGATGGCAACCCCTTTCCCATTATATGTCCTTTCTTTAGCTGTGTAGAAATCTTCCCTTCTACACCTATCTTTCCCTCCTTTTTGTATGCCACAACCTCCTTTCTCTGTTGCACACCCCCTCTACCATACCATCTCCCTTTGCATATATATTTTAAAAAATTTAAAACTTTCTCCTCATAACGCCTCCTCTTCTCATTGTCTTTGCATTTTATTTTTCCCTTTAAATTATTCAAATTATTAGGTATCATCGAATGGTCTTGCTTATAATGTATTGAAAATTCCCACTTAGGTTGGTTATGTGGTCTCCTTAATATGATGATGTTGTTTAAAATGTAACAACAATTAAATAATCACTCTTCTCAAATGAGTTTAAAATATTCTTTAGCATTATAGAATCTTCTATATATAGGTTCTATTCTCATTGAAATTGCAACAACAACTATAACCCATTTAGAGTAAAAGAGAATGGCAACTTTATACAACATCAGTTAGCCTTGTACATCATTTGTTCATGGTTAGAAGAGGTTGCAAATGATTGAAAATGAATGATCATGCATTTCATCGACCCATAAAGAAGTTTACAACAATTACCATAGAAAATACTAGGTTTTGTACTATACTATACATTTTACTGTGTAGAAAGGAGAGCTTGGTAAAGCAAATTTCTTATAATTCACTTCTAAGATTTTTTTGATACACAAAAAAGTCTAACAAAATTTGACATGAGGTAGCTCAAAAATTTTATGGGTAGCTCGAAAGTTTTACATGATAGAATTCATTTCAAATATAGAATGGTTGTTGAATCTTTTTGGTTTAAAAAATAAGAGATATGTGGGTATGTGCAAGATCATCATGGAAAAAACAAGCCCTTAGGTGGCAAAAAATTCAAAAAATGGAGTGTTAGGAAACTTGATGTAAAAATTTGAATAAGTTATCTATATTATTTCAAAATATGTAAGAATAGAATCTGTAGAAGATTGAATGTAGTTTCTAAACTACTAGGTTTTTTTTTTTTTTTAAATCTCTTTGGTGAAAATTTCAAATTTCAATGTACTAGTACTTAAATTTCAGGGGAAAAAATAAGTAGATTAATGCAATGGAGGCCACCCTAGCCATAATAAAGGTATAATATTTTTTATAATATTTTATATGTAAAGTAGAGGACTCGTAATAGGATGTGATGCATATTTTTTTGTAATTTTTTCCAAGTAAATAATTAATTATGATTTTTTTTTTTATTACAACTTTTAAAAATATAAAACTTCGTATGTCTAACCACCTTAACTTGGTCAAAACTTCATGAAATTTAATTTTTTATTTTTTAATCCTATAGTATGTGAAGCATAGAGATGTGATGCATGTTTTGGTTCAAAAATGTGATACCGTTGAAATTTATAGATGTTTTTCAATTAGCCAATGATCGGGGACTTTTAATTAAGTAATTCTAATAGAAAATGAATAATAATTATTTATTAAATTCAAATTAAGTCATAATTTATATTGGTGGAAAGTGAGAATCTCCTCTAAAAACCCTTTTCATTTCATTAATTTTGGGTGAAAAAAAAGTCGTCAGCCACATACCCTACAAATATCCATAATATTGCCACTTTTTGGTGCACCATGATCCTGCACATACCCATGTGTTTTTTTAGTTTTAATTACAAGGAAAAACATAAGATCTACTATTAATGCTTGTACATTTTGGAGAATCTAATAATTATACACATTTTATGTAAGTATGTCTAATGTTTCTTTAAAAATATATTAATTGCAAGTTTATGTTTCAGGTACTCTAAATATTAGTATTTATGATCTGTTAAAAATCTAGAAACTCTTCATCCATTCTTTTAGTGAATCCCTTTTGTAACTGGTAGACTATTTTGGCAAAATTTTGTCAATTTTGTTGATGAAATTTATTAGTTAACTTCTGATTCTTTTTATTATTATTTGATCAAAGTTGGAAGATTAAATATCAATGATGGGATTCAAATTAACACTCCCTTCCCTGAGAGTGTGAAATATTAACCAGTCTGAACCCATCTTTGAGCTCATCAATTGTTTTACTAGGATAGCAAGCTAATCATCATCTTCCTGGAAAACTTGAGTTAAATTATGCTTACACAACGATTTCAAAAATTACATCACATATGTTACAATGTTCAGCTTATTGAATCTATCAAAATGAGCATCAAGATAACAGTTAGTAAAAACTGCAATCAACCCATATGCCCAAACTATGAACATAAGAATTTCTAGTTTAGTATGCTAAGCTACTTAGAAACTAGAGATGCATAAATGTATTCATTTAATTCATAACTACACTTTGAGACTGCTCAACACTAAATGGTATATAAACCAATTTTTTTGACACAAACTTGAACTAGATTTTTTTACATCCACAAACTGTAGACAGTGGTGATTCTTTGAATAGCTGATCCAAATCAAGTATAAAGAATTATCTATTATGGTCTATTATCATATGTAATTGTTTCAAACCATTGTCAACTTTTCCTGGCAAAATGTGTGGAAAGTATGGGAAGACAGGAGAAGTTTGAATGAATATCTATCCTATTTAGACATGAATACAATTAATGTTTCTTTAGCCACTTTTCTTTTAACTGTATAGGGTATTGATGAATATCTTAACAAATTGTCTTTTACAAGACTATCTTTGTCCAACATTGCATGGGACCAATCCTTGGGTTGTTGTTTTCAGCATATTACCTTGATCATTTTTTGACAGCATTTTTTAATATAATGGCTTCTTTTAATAAACCTTCAAGTTCAATAATTATTTCTTTTATTTGGAAGTGTTCATCAATTTCTTAGGGTAGTGATTGCTAGCACCAACAAGATATGAATGGTTACAAAGCCATTTAGTTACATGTACAATTTATGCAATATATGATTCCTCTCACAAGTTATTGGAGTGACTGTTTTTGTTATATAATGATGCAAATGGATTTACTTGTTAGATCTAATATTGTTTTCTTGCAGGAAATTTTTGTTTTCACCAAAATGAAGTCTTAGCATACACAATATAAAGAGAAGTCTTTGCATTTTTTTTAGCAGTTCTAATATTCTTCGAGTACTTGTCTTTGTTTTGAGGCATATTTTGTGCAAACCCTTAGGAGGAGCAGTGTCAAAAATTAATATATTCATTCTTATTTTTCATTAAATTATTTTTTGTTGTTTCGAAAAAGCAATGACTCTTAACCATATGTATATGTGCTCTCATTTACAGGTCAGGGACCTTTACGCTAGATGTTCTATATGCATATCCCAGTCAAGTTTGGGTACAATAGAGAAGCTCATATACGGTATGATTTCTTACATCCAATAGAATGATGCAAACATCCTTATGCAAGTTTTCAGTATTGTAAAAAATATGATGACTTTTATAGATTAGTGAATATTGAATTAGTTTATGACACTATTGTAGCAGTGGAAACTATTGTTTTTTCTCATGATATTGGTTGTTATTTAATGAGTTCTTTTATGGGTATAATGTATTGTCTGGGTTACTTCTACAACTTTGAGTTTCAATGTTTTATGCTCATATTTTTTATAATTATTAACCTACAAAGTTGGAAGGATTGTATCCAATGGATGTAACAAACATCCT
The DNA here is from genome assembly GCA_007258455.2 of Sequoia sempervirens. Classification (NCBI taxonomy): domain Eukaryota; kingdom Viridiplantae; phylum Streptophyta; class Pinopsida; order Cupressales; family Cupressaceae; genus Sequoia; species Sequoia sempervirens. The sequence continues at coordinate 7,740 of VDFB02291613.1, forward strand.
TTACATTTCTGCAGATGATTGAAGAAGTGGAACTTCCTGTTACACCTGCTAAAGAAAATGCAAAGGAAGAACAGGAAGTTGTTGCAATGGAGACAAATGATGGTCAAATCAATGGTGTGTCTGGAGCTAATGAAAATGCTAATGTTCAAATGTAGGAGGCCAAAAATGCTACCGAAAAGGAATAAATAGGAGAAAATTCAGAGAATGGAGCTTTTGAGCTGGATGATAGGACTGCCCAAATGGAGACTGATGGTAAGGTTTGCTCTTTTCCAATATATAATTTTTGAAGAATTTCATAATAGTATTATGTCCTATAAGGCAGGTAAGGCCTAATTAGAAAATTTTGAGTTGACTTGAGCTAATAATTACATTCCAAGCTATAATGCATTTCTTTGCCAAATCTAGAAGTTTGGAGAATGTGGGCATACTGACAGAATATTTCTCACTTAGAAGAAATGCTTGGAGCAATTGGGTATAAATATTTTGTAGCTAACTACTTTGGGAGGCCTTTTGTACTATTGATTAATATAGAGGAATTGGTTACAAAACAGTGGGGTGAAATTGATAAATTGGAAAGGATGGCACAAAAATTAAAGGTGGAAAATGGCATTTCAGAATCTTGTCATTTGGCATATTTGTTTATATTAGCACTGATGGTTCTCTTTATATGAACTAGCTCTATGGATTTGTAAATTAGTTGTTGAGATTGTGAAGGATGCAATTTAATTAGAAAGTAGACAATTCTTGTCAAAATTCATGTTTTACCCACTGGGACTTAATATGCATGCTGAAATGGGTGTTTGTATTTTTGATGTGCCTATATTTACTGGCACATAATGAAGTGGCTGAGTTGAGTACAATATGGTTTATCGGACAAAGTGAAAAAATTGCAAAAAGTGAAAAGAACCTGCTTGTCTTGTATCCTATAAGTTGTTTGAGAGTAGGAATCTAACTTCATAACAAGTTATTTCATTGACCACATGCCTGATGTTCATGTTTTTCCTTAACTCTTAATACCATCTATTTTCATATGGAGGATTATTTTATCCTAATCAATGTTGATGGCTTTTCATAGTGCAGTGAATTTATATGGGATTTTTTTAAATCTTTTTTATTTTCTTTTCTTTCCAATGGCATTCTGGTAAATCTTAGACATCTAATATCCAACTGTGATATAACATTGCATTTTCTCAATTGAGATCATATGTTGTTGTTTCATATGTTATGTACCGTATATTAGTTTCTAACTGCATGCTTCCTTTTAATCCTTGAGTTTGCATTTTGGTAGCATAAAGAGCTATGTGTGTAATATGGGCATCAGATCTTTGTTATACATATGCTACCTAGGATTAATGCAGTTGCCAACATGGTCCTTCCAATCGTGAGCATTTAGGAGCTTCACTTGCTTCATTTGCCTCTAAAAATGTTGGTCAATTATTTTATTATTGATCATAACATTCTATGACCACTTGTAACTTAAATTATCATCTATCTAATACAAGTATAAAGTGTACCTGATATGTAGTATAAATTGGGAAAAAAGAAAAAGACCAAAAAAATTGAATTGCTTCATGCAGAAATAATATTTGGTGGGTTGGCACAGGCAGAATTGCAGAAAGCTGCAGAGAAAGAGTTTGAAATTGCCTTACAGGATAGAATTATGGAAGAGACCAAGGAAAAGAAAAATTTGGTGGGAGCATGCATTTATGATACACATAACAAGGTACCATTTCAATGAGCCTTTTTTCATTTAATTGTTTGGTTTTATATTTCATCAATTTTATTTTTTACTTTATAACTTCATACCTTAATATAATTAAGTTTACATTTCCTAGGAGAGTATATCTTTTTATATCTGAAATTAAGATCAACTTTACAATTGGAAAACAAAAGAAAGAAATGAAATAATTTTATCATAGACATGCTGGAAACTTACTGTATGATGTTTATATCAAGGATCTTTTGATGCTTCATTTTCTGGTATTTCAGATTGAATTTTTGGTATGCAGGGGTTTGTAGTTGAAATAAGGATTTTGGTACCTACCTTGCTAAGGCATGGATGTATGCTTTGGTTTTTTTAACAGATGTTAAGTTGGTTTCCTCCATTATCTTCTTTGCTACTTTGAACTATTTTCTGTGTCTCAATTTCGATGAATTGAAAACTCACCTCTCAGTATGGCTTTGGAAATGAAGAGGTTGCTTTGTATTCTGGTGTACCACTTTAGAGTGGATCATTGTGTCACGTGAATTATGTCATAAATGTTTTCTCTTCATAGTTGATTTTTCAACTGAGCCTATTTTTTGGGAATTGTGGTTTATCATATATGTTCAAATGCATCATGTCTTAGGGGAGGGGATATCTACTTCACATGGAGTTGAATTTTTTGTGGTAATCTAATCAATGGTCGATGATGTCTTGGTACACAATCAATTATCTTTTATAGAGGAAAGTTATTTGTGTAACCATAATATGCATGGATGCTAATCATTTATCTGTAATGTGAACTGTGTCAAATATGTTTGGTTTTGGTATATGATTTGTCTAAATGAATATGTTGTTATATTATATGCATAAGTTAATAATCTCTGAAGTTTTTTTGCTACCAATCAGAAGATGCTATCACTGATCAGTTAGGTTTCCTTTTTCTTGTTGGAAAAATTGCACAGGTACCACTCTTGGAAATGTTGGATGAATACACTGTGTTAAGGAAAGAGAGAGAAGAGGAGATTTATTATTGGGATTCTCTATCCTCTATTTAGGTTAGTCAGTTTATTCTTCTTCAAAATAATTAGAGTTGATCACTGTAATTTTTTCTTGACTTCTGTTAAGATTATGGGCTCTTGATGGTTGATTTATGAGAGACCTCTTTGATTCTTCCTTTTCTTACTTTTTATGATAGCTACTGTTGTTTGAAAATCTTTGTCTATTCTTTTTTATTGTCTTCATTAATATATTTTTATTTAAAAAAACAAAACAAAACCAATATTTATTAATTTTTTTATATCATTAAATAAATAAATTATATTTCTTTCAAATTTAATGATACATGGGTATGTGCAAGATTATCATGGAAAAAACAAGCCATTAAACAAAAATTAGAAAAATTAGAGTTAGGCAACTTGACATAAAAATTTGAATAAGTTATATATATTATTTCAAAAATATGTAAGAATAGAATTTGTAGAAATTGAATGTAGTTTCTAAACTACTAAGTTTATTTTGAAAATAAATAAATCTATTGGTGAAAATTTTGAAATTTCAATGAGTGAGTACTTAAATTTTAGGGAAAAATAAGTAGGTCTCAATGACCACCCTAACCACAATAAAATGATAATTTTTTTTATAATTTTTAGACATAAGTAAAGGACTCATGTTAGGATGTGATGCATATTTTTTATAATTTTTTTCCAAATAAATAATTAATTATGAGAATTTTTATTACAACTTTTTAAAAATATAAAAACTCATATGTCGACCACCTTAACTTGGTCAAAACTTCATGAAATTCAAGTTTCTTTTTTTAATCCTATAGTATGCAAAACATGGAATGTGATGCATGTTTGAATTCAAAAATGTGATACCATTTGACTATAAATATTTTCAATCAACCTTACAATCGAGGACTTTGGTATTCAAATAGAAAATGAATAATAATTATTTATTAAATTAAAAGTAAAACATAATTTTATATTGGTGGAAACAGAGAATCTCTTTTAAAACCCTTTTCATTTCATCAATTTTGGGTAAAAAATTAAATTCGACCACACCCTACAAATACCCATCATATATGTCGCCACTTTTTGGCCCATCATGATCACGCACATACCCATATCTATCACAACCTTGATAATATAAGGCTAATACTCTCAATACAACTTAATCCTTAGTGATAAGATTGTAGCTTAATGCAAGATTATGTGGCTTTGCTTCCTCACTTTTTGATCGTTTACCTCTTGGAAAAAAATCTATGCAAACACTGCTTATATAGTTAGAAGGTATACAGTTCTCTATCAATGATGTTAAGTAGATCTTGTGAAAGACTAAGGCTACTCTTTATGTTGTATAAAGTGAAGTTCCATAGTTCTATTTTCACTTTTTTGTTAGCTCTACCTTAAGAATCTCCATATCAACAATTTTTCAATCTTAAAAGAAAATATATTATAAATTTTAAGAAATAGCTTTAATATTTGATCTTCTAACTACTACTGGCCACTATGGGTTATGATATTCTTTCTCCCATATAACATAATTTTCCCTTTGAACTGGGTGTGATGGCGTTTCACTTTGTGTGATGTTTTTATCTTTTGACAAAAAATGTTCAATTATTTATAGATTCAAATCTTGGATTCGTTAGATTACTTCTGGAGCTGATGAGTTTGAAGAAAAGAGGACCGTAGTACCTAGTCTAGCTGAGGAAGTTGTGGCTGTAGCTAAAGTTGTTGTTGTTGCAGTAGCTAAAGTAGCTAAAGCTAGCAGAGAAATGCTTAAATCAAAACTGAAGGTTAGTCATTAATGCTTTTGTGGTTTTCAGAACTCACGTGAGCATTGTTTCCTATAAAAATCATTCTTTAGACTATGTGGACATTAGAAGAGAATAACAATATGTATTCTATATTATGCTTCAATTTACACTTGTTTAGTATTCTCTGCCAGATAGAAAACATTTGGAAGGGCTGATACATTCTTTGGAAGAACAAACAAATGAAATGAAGTCCATGAAGATTGCTCTTTAGGAGATAGAAAACCACAGGCATGAAGTACATTTTGCTGGTAGCTAGTCAAACAGTCAAAGTGCAAGTGAGACAAACAGGGGAATGTGTAATGAATCTAGTGCAAAATTTTAGTAAGAGGAAGTTCCCATTCTAAAGCAAAATTGTCCAGTCCAGACAATTGAGTCAACTCTTTGTCAAGCTACCTTGCCATGCTCAAAAGAGTTATGCCGGTAGTTGGGTATATTCCATTGGCTTTTAGGAAAATATTAACATTTTCTCTTTCCTAGAAATGAATCATTTTCTCACGCCATGTTATGATGTACATGTTGCTCATGATTGTATGAACAGTTTTATAAACTATAAATAAAAAAATACTTATTGGCATTAACTTTATGAATTTGAATTAGGATGCATTATTTTCTTTGTTTTTTTATGAACATTATGCTTTGCGTATTCAACAACTGTTCATTGCTCCCAACTTCAAAATTATTGATAATTTCTGATATAATTTTCCATCACATAATTTGGAAAAATAAAAAATAAAAACTCCAACAAATAGGAGGACAATGAGAATTTGAAAACATTGAATGTTGAAAGCCACACTAAAAAAATATTTAAAATAACTTGTTTATTTTTTAATGCATTTTTACATATTGTCTGTACAGAGACAATGTCTTTAAACCCAACTATTGTCTTTAAAGAGACAAAAATGAAATTGTCTCTAAAGAGACAAAAATACTTATATTTCATATTGTCTTTATAGAGACAATTGCTTAAAGACAATACTTGAGACAATACACAATTTTTTTTTGTCTCAAGTTAAGACAATTTACTCAAAAATTATCTTAAACTGCCCCTTTATGTAGTAGTGCATGAACTTAAAAAATTTAGTAATACTGTCTATATCTATCACTAAGTACCGAGGATTAAATTTTGAAGTTATAAATGATTTATATAATAAAAATATATTATCAAGGGTTACGCATATTGTGTTGGACTAATCTCCAACATCTCCCTTCAGGGTCAGGACATATACTATCCACCTCCCATGCATTTGTTTATCTCTAGTATTTGTATTGAGCATTAATAGGTTGATCTTTTGGCACAAAAACAAAAAATTCCAAAAAAAGGTATCATAGTTGTGGTCATAGGTTTGAATCCCCTTGGGTGACGTTGAGGGGGGATTGTTGAACTAACTGCCAGTGTCTCCCTTCGAATTCAAGACATGGACTAACCACCTCCCATGTATTTGTTTATCTCTAGCATTTGTATTGACGTCAATAGGTTGATCTTTAAACATATTTTTTTGGGTAGCTCTATGTATTTAAAAATATACATATTGAATTCTCTAAAATTTTCATTAGAATGTTCAATTATTTCAGCATGGGTAGAATGCTAGATAAAGTTAGAAGTGTCTCTACGTCACTTAGCCTAAATAAGATGTCAAGAATATACACTATCAAGTGATGTTCATACCATACTGTATTCTTTGTACTATATTCTTTAAAAACTCATTAAACTATCTCATGCAAAGGAAATCCATCTAGTATTAACATACTTAAGAAGCTTGTTCTCTAGATATACTTAGATTTGCCATGTTTTTATGGTGAAAATTATTTTTAGCATATGGAAGGATAAGAATTCTACTTTATTTTTTAGATATTCAATTGATACTAAATTCTCACTTTACATTAAGGCAATGATTTGTTCTAATATTCTTATTCAAATCTAGGTGCAAACCAACATGGTTGGACTTGAGGTGGAAAATCTTTAGGTTCTTCTTGAATCATTGGGGAAATAACCCATGCATTATGCTAAATTCCCTTTGCCTCATGCCTATAGTTGAGAACATTACTCACCTCATGGGTGGGGTTGGAGAGATAACCAATTTTCTCGTGATGAATAGGATGCACTTTCCTATTCTTTTCTACCTTGAGCAAGATGATCCAAGGACCAATCTTAGAGAGGATATTCGTAGCCTACTTGCCACCACTTTGCTTCTCCCTAGTCTCTTGACATCTATTTGGTGGTTGGCTAGACTCTATTAAATTACCTCACCTTGCTCTTGCTATATTGTATGTTTATGACATTTAGCCTCCTAATGAAGATAAAAAAAATGTGATGACAATGATAGTTTTAAGTCTCTAATAGATACTCTAGAACACATCCATGTATGGAATAAACTAGATGATCAAGACTCAGCACTTCCTTCCACTAACAAGATAGCCTTTACCCGGTAGCAATCTTCTATTATTTTTTGTTTCCAAATTTAATCCTATTTAAACTTTGAGACATAAGTTCTTCCATTCACCATTTTTATGAATACATGTAAAATTATTCTATAGTTAATAATACAAACTTATTCATTAAATATATATAACTTAAAATAATTATATTTTAAAATACTCCTTAAAATTTAAAACATTTCACGCCTCTCATATTATTCAACATGCCATTAATTTCCACACCTCTCTTATTATTCAACATACCATCAAATTCCACACCTCCCATATTATTTTCCACAACCACTAACTTAGCAAATACGCTAAAAGCAATGGGGCTTGTTTGCCCTGGACTGTGTGTGAACCCTTTGACATGCAACACAACAGATGGAAATTTTGACCCTCCGCTTGATTTTTTTTTTGGAATTTAGTGCCTTCTTGGAAGTGACGTTTCTGTTTCGGGGGACTTTCCACCTTAGAAGTTCTCTTGGAAATATATTAACGACAGAGAGACCTTAGCGATGGACAAAAACTGGGCAAGTATATGCTTTATCCTATTTTTTTTGTAATTAGTGTGTTTATTCACTGCGTAGGGTGTGTCTATTTGGTCAGTCAACACAATGAACCAGACCTTCACGGTCGTGAGAATAGATCTGAAACTGTTTGACAGAGTTTCGAAAATTATGTAGATAGCTTGTTGACCGGGATGAGGTCTGGGGACAGTGGAATTCTAGGAATTGAAAACAAAGAAATCTTCAATATCAGCGTTCAAAGAAATAACTCTTGTTTGTATTTCAATTATCTGTTAATACCTCGCATCAATGTATTCTCGATGGCAATAAATGGAACACCTCTTCTATGCCACAATAGTGATAGTCGTAGAATATCTTGAAAGCATGGATCAATATTTACTAATGTGACTTGGTTTCAATTTAGAAATGATCTCCCTTGACGCTGAAGTATATTTGCCAGTTAGAATCTGCTTTAAAATTTCATAGATTTTAACATTCATATGACCTTTTCCTCTGGGATCTCCCCCAATGGAATGCATAAGCGAACAAAGTTTTCTCTTTAAGAACAAGCAATTGCCTTGTCTGATAACTGCGGACAGATCTTCATGTCAAGCTTATCAATTATGGTTTTTGAAGTGAAACCACCTGCAAAAACACAAGTTTTGTATTGCAAATATTTTATTAAAAAACAGGAGATTTTAAAGTATGCAACCGTCAACACTATTTAAAATAAAACACTGCAATTGCTATTCCAATTAAAACTATTTGATTTATTAAAAAGCCTAAAATAAAGTGGCAATCTTGTATACAAACTACAGTACTCTCTCATTGTTTCCTACTTTATACTATTGCTGGTCAAAAACACATTTGTCTCTTAAGTACATACCAATCCAGGTACGTGTTAAGGAGAGAAATAAATGATGCTCAGACCTGCATTATATTATAATATCCAGCCCAATAAACATAAAAAAAACACACTGTAGTCTGAACAAAATAGCAAAATAGGATAGAAAAGTCATAACCTAGCTCTCAGGATGAATAATCATGCACGAAGGAAAAGAAATCATAGTGTAGCCCCCAGAAAGAAGAATATTAGTTACCATGAAGGAGTCACACTCACTGAGGATGTTAACTTTCTCTCATATCAACAATTTGTTGACGATACATTTCTCTCGTGAGTTTTTAGAAGAAAAGAGGTAAAATTATTAAAACAACAATGAAAAATTATATGAGGTATTCAAGATAGGAGGCAAATAATATCAAATTAAAAGTATTTTTCTTGTCTATAGACCGAAAATAATAGAAGGAAATTTAAGAAATTATGACCTTAAACTAAAGAAAACATCCAAGAAAATATATTTGTATGCTCCTCTTTAGTGGATATTTCTCAAAACATATTTTGGATACCCTAATGAAAGAATTGTTAAAGAAGATTCCCACATGTAAAGGAAGATGGTTGTCTTATGTTACAAGGATTCTCATTTCCATACCAATTTTTATGATTTCTTACCTTGAGGTCCCTTCAAAAGCATGTTGCATGTTTGATCATAACTCTAGAAACCTTTATTAGCAAGATACTTTAGAAGAAAATAATATACCACTAATAGAATAGGATTCCAAATGTAGAACAAAAGCATATGAGGGCAGAAGACTACAAAATTAGACCATACAACATCAAGCTTTGGTGGTCAAATTGGTTTGGAATCTCTACTCAAAGGCCAACTTTAAATGGGTAAGAATAATGGATCTATAAAGGTTTGTTTGTGATCTATATATATTAACAAAGAGTCAATAGATCACCTATTACTAAACTACCATTTTTCACAAAATTCTAGAAATGGTTACATGCTAGAATTAAATGGATGAGTTTCTTGTCAATAATATTCTTAACCTCTTTCAATCATAACCCATCCTTAAGAAGAAATCAATATTATCCAAAAAATAGATTATTAGCCCATTGATAATGATTTGAGATGTTTGGAAAGAAAGAAACAATATATTCTAAGGTAAAACATAAATCTAAGGCATATTTTCTCAATAAATAAGATATGGAAATGGTTGATGTGGTTAACAATAAAAAATCATGTAGTTAACCAAAGGTAAAAAAATTACATCTTGGGACAATAATATGCTCGCATATTGACTAGGGATTAATGTCCCCCCATTACTAAGGATGGACAAGGAAACTCTCCATAAATTAGATATGGAATTAAATTAAGCCCTTCTCATAGATGGTCAAAGATTAATATTAATGAAAATTCAAGAGGATATATCAATCTATCATGAGAAAGATATATTATAAGAGATGAGAGAGTAAATACGTTTGGAGTATAATAAGAGAGACTCAAATAAGAGACCAATAATGAGATTGATGTTCAATCCCTCATCCTTGGAATGCAAATATTTAATGTATACAAATGAAAAAAATTCAAACTTGAGGGAGATTCAATGGAATTATCAATGCAATCAAGAAGAGAAATTTTCCAAATTCAAAAATAAATATCATATTGGTGATGAGGTTGAGAACCACATAGAAGGAAACATGTTGCATATTAAAAAAAATTCCTTTTCCCTATGAATCATTCTACTCATTTTAGAGACTTCATCTCTTTGGAGATATTGTAGATCATGGAGTTTCTTAGAAATCAAGAGTTTTATAGTGGCAATACATCTGAATTTTTACTAGTAAGGCATGTATTGACTCCATGCTATGAAGGGCTTGTGACGTGAATGATCCTAGCCTATTTTTACAATCATTCACCTAAAAAATATTTAGTCATGGGTTTGAAGGACCTCCTTTTCCATTTTATAAGTAGAAACTACCACTACAATTTTCATTCCTAGAAAGTGAGTAATGAGAGTTCCATACTATTGGAATAGGCCCATAGATCTTTATTTAGATTCCTCCCTATTTGAGCTATGTTTCCCACAACAAGTCGTCCAAGAGATTTAGGAGGAATAAAAAGGTTAATATTCCTTTTTCTTTCTATAATAATACATCTAATAAGACATACATTAATACACTACACATCATGGTAGAAAAATAGGTCACCAATTGGTTATCCATCATAAATAACATTTCTTAATAAATATTAACAAGTAAAATTCTTATAGATTTGCAAGTCTCTACATAATTATTTACTATCTATTACTATCTCACTATTATTTGGAAGTTTTACAAGATAGACTTGAGCTCTAAGGAAAGCTTGTGGTCTTCTAAAAGTGTACTCTTAATCTTAGCCATGGTGTAGAAAATATTCTTCAATTTTGATAATTTGACTAATATACGTCTCATAAAAACTTGGTTCTAATATGCACTCCAAGCACTCTTCCTATATCTTCACACCCAAGGTAATATTTCAATTTTTTCTCTAATATAAATTTTATGTCATTCTTTTCACATATATCTCAATTTATTGTGTAGCCAAGGCCTAGAATTGATGGTCAAACATACTATTTAAGAAAATATTTTGTGATGATTATCTAATCATATATGTCTTCATGATAAGGCATATCTTATTTAAGATAAACTAGAAATCTATACAACTATAACCCTTTAGAATTTTGTATTGTATAAGAAAAAACTATGGTTTCATGTAATATAGTCTTCTTAACCTTTTGATTATATTTTATAATAAAAACACCTAAATATGATCATATGACCATCAAATTTAGGCCTTGATTGTGACAACAGACTTGTTGCCTAACCTTGTTGACATATGTTTTCATGGACAAACTTGAGATGCTCTTAAAATATTTCTACTTGCACTAAATATGATGTCCACCATCCCTTGTGACATATCTCCTACAAAAGAGACTTTGGAAAGACTTCCCGTATCCCTTCATGAACAAAGGCTTGTAACCATATCAAAGGACACCTCTCTCTTGCAAGCAAGGAGGTGGTGTACAATATTAGTGTCACATCTCTCTTACAAAGGAGGAGGTGTATTCGATATTGACAGAAAGAATATTCAGTAGGATATAACAAGATGAGATAGCATCTTTTAAGGAATTTGTGACCAATATAGTATAATGTCACAATGATTGAGTAGAGGTAATAATTGAGATGAAGGCGTAATTTAAGTAATTTTAAGAAAGGAAGGATCCTAGTATATTTTCCACTACGACGACTAACTTTGCAACTGCGTTCAAATTAACTTGTATGTCACGCACCGTGTCTCTAACTCTTTGAATATACAGGAGAAGTAAATTTTGACCCTCAATCTTGTTTTGGGTTAAATACAGTTAAGCGGCCTCTCGGAAGTGACGCTGCCCATTCATGAGGATGTCCACCTTTGAAGTTCTCTTTGAAACATATTAATGACAGAGGGACTTTAGGGATGGAAAAATTATTCTTCAGCCTGTTTTTTGCAGTTACGGTGTTTATTCAACTGAAGAGTAATGGTGCTGCAGTTGAGGCTGGAGATACCCTTTCGTTGGGTGCCTCAATTACTGGGAATCAGACAATAATTTCAAAGAATGGCACCTTTGAATTGGGATTCTTCAGCCCAAATGGAAGCAACTGGTATATTGGCATGTGGTATGCCAGAATACCAGAGAAGACGTATGTTTGGGTGGCTAACAGGGAGAGTCCAGCGAGAAATTTGTCTGGCGTTTTGAAGCTATCAAGAGAAGGTAATCTGCTACTGTTCGATGCAGAGGGCGCATCTATTTGGTCAGTCAACACAACAAGCAAGGCTTCCCGGGCTGTGATATTGGATTCTGGTAATTTTTTAATGATGAGCGATGGCAATAAATCTGAAACTGTTTGGCAGAGTTTCGACAATCCTGCAGATACCTGGTTGCCAGGGATGAGGTTAGGTGGACAGCAAAACCTCGTCTCTTGGAAAAACTCATTGGATCCTGCTCCTGGGCTTTATTCCTTTCGGATGGATCCGTCTGTGCCCAAACAATTAGTGGTGACATGGAACAATTCAGTACAGTATTGGAAGACCGGAACTTGGGACGGCAAAATTTTCAGCAGACTTCCAGACGTGGGCAAGGGGTTCCATATAAGCGCTGAAAGTACTATCTCTGGTTTGTATTTCAATTATACATTGTTGCCTGAAACCACTATGCTCTCACATTTAGTCCTAACCAAGTTCGGAGGACTGCAAATAAAAGTTCTTTATGATGGCAGTAAATGGTACACGACCTGGTCTCAGCCCGTAGATGCATGCGCCATATATGGTCTCCGTGGTGCTTACGGAAGCTGCAACCCCAACAATCTTAAGTTCTGTAGCTGCGTGGAAGGCTTCACGCCCACAGACAGTGGCGCTTGGGATTCGCAGGACTGGGGTTCCAGTGGTTGTGTTCGACAGAGCCCGTTAAACTGCGATTCAAAAAATGGTAGCACTGACAGATTCGTCGACCTTAGCGTAACACTGCCTGATGATTATGCTTCCGCATACCCTGCAACAACAAAGAAAGATTGCGAGAAACTCTGCCTGCGCAATTGCTCGTGCACTGGATTTTCTTTCAGTCCACCTTCAGGGCGCTGCCAAATCTGGTCCGGAAATCTGCTATACATGCCAAACTCTCCTCCGTCAAAAAGCAATTCAAATGTCTGCATCCGAATAGGTGCCTCTGAACTTCCAACCAAACGCAAAACCACAAGTATTATGGGCACAGTGCTTCTTGTTGTTGGTGCTCTCACCGTTGCTTTGGGTATCCTTTCAGTTTTTATCTGGCGAAGGCGTCGGCTACAACCGATGGACATGCATGATGATTCTTCGAATTCTTTCCTTAGAATGTTTAGTTACAAGGAATTGAAGATTGCAACTAGGAATTTCAGGTCCGGGTTGGGGAGCGGAGGATTCGGCTCAGTCTTCAAAGGATCTCTACCAGACGGTACGCTTGTGGCCGTAAAGAAAATGCAAGGCTCACGACAAGATGAGAAGCAATTCAGAGCGGAAATCAGTTTTCTTGGAAACATACAACATGTGAATTTGGTCAGACTTCGAGGGTTTTGTGCAGAAGGATCAAGGCGGTTACTGATATATGATTACATGCCCAACGGCTCTCTGAATTCCCTACTGTTCACAAGTAATACCAAAAGTAAGGGGAAGGTACTCGACTGGAAGACCCGATTCGAGATTGCACTAGGCACTGCAAGAGGGTTACTTTATCTCCACGAAGAGTGCAGAGATTGCATCATTCACAGCGATGTTAAGCCCGAAAACATTCTGCTGGACGGTGATTTGTCACCGAAGTTGGCCGATTTTGGAATGGCAAAACTTGTGGGTAGAGATTTGAGCCGCGTGCTGACCACGACAAGAGGAACGAGAGGGTACTTGGCTCCTGAGTGGATCTCCGGCCTTCCCATAACTCCCAAGGTTGACGTCTACAGTTTTGGTATGACGCTCTTGGAAGTCATTTCTGGGCGAAGAAATCTGGACTTCAATGAGCATGATTCAAGTAAGTTTTACTTTCCAACATGGGCTGCAACTCAATTTCAGCAGGGGAACATGATTAATATTGTGGAGGAGGATGTTGTAGAGGAGGCAGATGTGGAAGAGGTGAGAAGAGCATGTGTTATAGCGTTGTTATGCATTCAAGAGGATGACGAGGTGAGGCCAAGCATGGCGCAAGTGGTGCAGATGCTGGAAGGGAAGATTGAGCCTCAACCTCCTCAAATTCCGAGCTCACTACTCATGGACAGGCCAGCAGACCGAAGCGATACAGACAGCTCTAGTTAGAGAAATGTAAGAGCACAATGCATTCTAAAGTCTAGAGGTATGCTATTTAAGCTTAAACATTAGTTAAAATGTAAATTCAATTAATCAATAAATTTATGTATGCCATTATTTTTTTTATATCTCATGTTTGAGAAAAAATTATTTTATATTTTACTATTATGTAATATCATTAATACTAGCAGTCATACACAGGCATGCAACGATCAGTCGATAGGGTGCACCACAAATGTCTATTGAATGGGAAGTAAGCAGTAGATGTTTTTTTTTTAGTGCAATGGAAGATATAAATAACCAGTAATATTTCCAATTGTCTGATTGGTGCAAGGAAGGGAGAGCGTGTTAATAAGTAAATATGAAATAACGTGAGGTTAGTTCATAGTAGAAGGCGGATCTTTTGAATTTGGACTTTATGGAGAATTTAAAGTTAAATTTGAATAGCCTAACCTGAACATATTATAAATCAGGTAATTTTGACACAGAGATTATTTTATATATATTCATTTAATATGAGCATTGTAAAGCATTATAAACTTGATGTTATAGTCCACTTATCCGTTCTTATAATGTGAGATTAAGAACCATTTGCATAAAAATGGGAAAATGGTCTTTTTGTTTCAAAATGAAAATTTATCAGTTGAAAATTGGTTATGAAATTCTAGAATAAAACTATATGTCATGTTGAACGAATGCTATTGTTTGCAATCTATCCATTAATTTTAATTTGAGGTAATTAATCATCAATAACTTTTTTCTATTAATATGTAATATTTAATAATTTTAGGTAGAATAGTTGTTTAAAATTCACTTTAATAAATAATTTTAGGTATGAAAATAATTTTTTCCTTATAAAAAGAGAATTGAAAAATTAAATAAAATTTAAATTTTTAATAATCAATTTCTTAAATAATAATAATATGTTCAAAATTTTAGGCACAATATAATTTTAGCTCTGTCTTAGTTTTAAATTTACTAGACCTAGATGCACATCTAGGTTAATCAATGAATTGATTGATTATTATTTAATTATCTTAAGATACATATCCATACAAATACATGGCAGACTTAAAGTTGTGGATTAAGGAATATCTAGGAAAAGTATGGAACATTAGAGGATTCTCCTTTTTTAAAGACTTATTAGTCATGTCTTTTATTACTAACATTGAATAAAAAAGTATTCTTTAAAAAAAGTCATTCCATTAGTATAGTCATTTCTTTTATTACTAACATTGAATAAAAAAGTATTCTTTAAAAAAGTCATTTTTTATTTGAATATTAGTTATAATGGTCATCACAAATGACTTTTTCAAAAAAGAAAGATGTTATAAGTAGTATCTACTACATAATTTTGGGAATAAAACCATTTTTGTGCTTGTGATTTATGGGTTAGAAGAAGAATGGGATAAAACGATACACATATTTTGCATTGTTAGAATAATTGAATTAGAAGTTATGCCTTTATTTGAGGAAACATGAGAAACATGTCATTATAGAGTATGACATGAGAAACATATTTTTGCTTCACTACGACTTGCTATGAAATGGAAAACATGTTGTTATAGAGTATGTTTTTCAAAGCTAAATTTATACAAGGATTTTTGTACACGTGTATCTATTTAAACAACAAATATATGGTGTTAAAAGTAAAACCACAAAACCCACGCTCATTTTTCTCCCTACCATATTGGCATCATGAAGCCCCATGGACTCTAGCCAAACCTCCGAGCAAGAAAAGGATGGAACACCCACGGGAGATTTCGTGAGGTTTCATCATACACTACACAATAAAAAGCTTAGGGAAACTTCAGTGTTTTCATATATAATATCTAATATTGTTGTGTTCTCTTTTTATGTGGCAACTTTAAGGGAAAATGGTATCCTAGTTTTTGAATCCTTTTGCATGCTTAAACCTAGTTCCTGCAAATGAAATACAAGGGTATTTTAGTGCACAAGCAAGCAAAATAAAAAAGGAACGATAAAAAGTGAGTAAGTATATGGGTAAAATTAATATATACAATGTGAAGCTAAAAATAATCAATAATTTTTACAATTAGTTAACCAAATCTGTCTATTGACAATGGGAAAGTTTTGTACTTACATACACTGTTGATCGTGTTTAACAAGGGCAAGCTGCATTGGATTGAGTTGTAGGAGAATGAAAGAATTTGAAATAGACACTATACAATACACTAATTTTGTTGAATGCCTATTATATATGTGTAGAAATATAAATGAAATAATATACATATACAATAAAAGAGGTTAACACTATCTGTTGTAAATAGAAAGAGATAAAATGGAACATTTTGAATACATGGCATCTTGGTAAAGAATTGTCTATTGTAAATGGTTTAGTTGAATGGAGCAACATACACCATTGTCATGTGCTTCTGGGGATAAACAATGTGATGCAATCAACAAATTGTTTGTCCTCTCAAAAGCACATGACAACAATGTTCAGTTGTCGTCCATAATCACGTAAACCCATGCTCATTCTCCTCCCTACCATATTGGCATCATGAAGCCTCGTGGGCTCTAGCCAAACCCCTGAGAAAAAAATGTAGGTAAGGTCCATGGAAAATATCATGGACTCTTATCATATACCATACAATAACAAACTTGGGGAAGGGCGGGTGTTTTGAAACAAGTTTTGTAATATTGTAGTGTTTTATTTTGGTCTAACAAGTTGACGAAAAATAGATATCTTGGTAAAGAGTTAGCATAGTGGGGTTTGAGGATGGCTAAAAGAAGATGGATAGATGGAACAATGTGCAATAAGTATAAAGGTCCATCTAACCTCACAATGTGAGTTTAAATCTAGCTATATTAAAAATACAACTGCAATCTAAGGAAGAATATAGTAAAAATGGTCATTGAATTAACAGGATAATTGTTACATAGATTTCCTACTAATACATAATGCACATTTTTCTTTGGGGGAATGGGGAAAAAGAATATCATAAAAGATATTCATACAAAACAAGCAATCTATGTAATAGTTGGCTACTCAATTCAAAATTCAAGCTACTAGATAAAATAGAGAAATTGTAAAAGAACTATTAGGAAAACACTATAAGAATTAGAGATAAATGACAGATGATCGACACCCACATGAAACATATTGATACAAGACAAGCAGTCTATGTAAGAGTTGGCTTGTCTAATCAAAATTTCTCACATGGGCAAACACTTGCCTTCTACCTCCATGTATCAAGGCAACCAACTACACCACCGCCAACATATGCAGGTAGGAAGCTCTGCGGCTATCATAAGCAGCCTTGTGTAGTTTGTTCCAAGGAGCTTGAAACAGATGAGGGAAAAATAATATCATGAAACATATTGATATAAGATTCGAGCTACATTTTTTAGGTAGTAGATATTGAAGAAAAATAGAGGAATTGTATAACAAGTATTAGAATAACACTTGTTTGGTACTAAATATTATACAAAAAAAGAAAAATTGTATTGAGTTCCCCAACATATATATATGTATTAAATTCCCTTATTGATATATAAAAATATACATATAGGTAGATATACATATCCATATATGCAAACGAAGAGCACTATGGCTCATTTGAGAATGTAACAACAATTTATATATGTACATATGTATATCTAAATAGATCTGTATACAATGTTTATTCGTATTTATGTAGAATACGGTTTTAAATAGAGTTTAAAATAGCATGTATAAGTATTTTCTACGTTGTGAGAAAATTGCTAGAATACAACCATAGCATTCAATGATATAGCATTGAGATGTTGTTAATAACAAAGCATTTAATCATGTAGTATGTGTAACATATTCATAATGCCACAATAGCTCTTGTGACAATGCAAATGAATCAATATATTTTCTTGCATATTTTGGAGTATACTTTCCCACACTGCAACATTGAATATTGCATTTACTTCCTACTGCGCCATCGCACCACAATGCCAGGATGATATATATATATATATATACATGCATATATTATAAATTCGAGCTCCATTATTTGGCACTAAATATTATAGACAAATAGGTAAATTGTAAAAGAACTATTAAGAAAACATTGAAAAACCACATACGTCTGATTCTTAAGTATTATCCTAATACCTCTTACAACTGTTACATAGACTACTTGTCTTCTACCAATATGTTGCATGATATTCTTTTTCCCTCATCTGTTTGAAGCTCCTTATAAAAAACTCTTAATTGTTGTTATTTTTTTGTTTGTATGGCAAGAAAATATATTGTTAAGTTGCATTGTTGAAAGAGGCATTGCGGTGTTGGTTTGGTATCAGACTATTGTAAGAATCATCGCCCTCATGTCCGTTCTATAGCAGATTTGAGGGTTTTAAAACTGTTGTGCTCTAGAATTTGTAAGTCGTTTTACATGGGTATTTTTCATAAATGATTTGTCCATAATATTGAATACCAAGCAATGTAGCTCAAATTTCCAATTAAGTCTGTGGTGTTATACACATTTTGGACAGATTATTCCATCATATAATTGTTGCCATAACATATAGAAAATAGTTATCATCATAAAGAACTGGGTTTAAATAATTGATTTGGCAAGTTGAAAGGATAGTTGTATGACCGTGGAGAAATGTATTTGGAAAAATAGAGTATTTTCTATATTTGTAGCAGTCAATATATGATGATGCAAGGAAAAATCAGAAAACCCATGCTCGTTCTCCTCCCTGCCATATTGGCATCATGAAGCCACATGGGCTCTAGCCAAACCCCCGAGCAAGGAAAAGTATGAAAGGCCCATCACAAATTTAATGGATTCATATCATATATTAGGAAATGTTGAAGTAGGGGAAATTTCACTGTTTTCATATATGATTTTTTATATTGTGGCATTTTTTTTGGTGTAACAACTTTAAAAAGATGCATGATAAAAAGGTGCCTAGAGATAATTCTTCCCATAAGCTGAAAATATAATTGTAGAAACATGGACAAATGTAATGTGTAGAATAGACTATGGTTATTGTAGTCAAGTGTATGTAATAATTTTCTTGAAGTTTCCACTGGGATTTTCATCAGCCCAACCATGAATTGGATTTTCTAGTGCTAGAGATGCCCTGGCCGGTGGGGACTTGACCAGGTTTTTTTGTGGCGACATGGAGCTTGGTAATTATGTGGGTTGGCAGTGGTGGAGTTGGTGTACTCGATACGCAGAAGCTAAATGGTTGTGTATAATATTTAGTAACAAATAAGTGTTATTCTAATACCTCTCATACAATTACTCTATTCAAATGTCTTCAATATATATGTGTATATGTATCTATCTATGTTTTGAAGCATTGATTTTCACATACATTTCACATTGTATGTATATATATATCTAATAT
Organism: Sequoia sempervirens; assembly: GCA_007258455.2. Classification (NCBI taxonomy): domain Eukaryota; kingdom Viridiplantae; phylum Streptophyta; class Pinopsida; order Cupressales; family Cupressaceae; genus Sequoia; species Sequoia sempervirens. Next base: position 27,231 of record VDFB02291613.1, read on the forward strand.
GAAAGTGAAAGAAAAAAGAACAAATCACACAGTTGTTGTCCTCCCCACCACATCGGCATCATGAAGCCTCATGGACTCCTGGCAAGCTGTCAACAAAGTAAAGCATGAAACACTGATGACAAATTTGATGCAGTTCCATCATATATCACACAATGATGATGTTACTAAAAAAATTGTGTGTTCCAATATATGGATTCCTTTTCCTAGTGATTTTTTTGCTCCAATAACTTTTTCAAAAAGAGAATGCTAATAAAGAACTGCAGAAGATGG
>VDFB02291614.1:0-21718 GCA_007258455.2 Sequoia sempervirens
AAAACTCAAACACAAGCGGTTTCCTAAATCAGGGTATAACTGAACAAAAAATGAATGTTCACGAAAGGTGATAGAAAATACACGTACATAATGGAGAACTACAGTACATTCCACAATAGTAGTCCCAAAGTTGATTGATGGCCCACTAAAATTCAAACACAAGCGGACTCCTAAGTGTGGCTATAACTGAACGAAAAATGAAGGTTTGTGAAAGGTGATAGAAAATACGCGTATATAATGCACAACTACAGTGTAGTCCAATATTGTTGTCACCAAAGTTGACCGTGAAAGGAGATTAAAAATATGCATACAAATGCACAACTACAATACAATCCATAATCTTAGTCACCAAAATTAATTGATGGCCCACAAAAACTCCAACATGAGTGGATTCCTAAATGCGGTTATAACTGCAGAAAAAATGAAGGTTCACAAATGTTGATGGAAAATATGCATGTAGAATGCACATCTACAATGTAATCCACAAGCGTAGTCACCAAATTTGATTAATGGCCCACAAAAACTCAAAAATGAGCGATTTCCTAAATGTGGCTATAACTCAACAAAAAATGAAGCTTCGCGAAATGAGATAGAAAATTAGTGTTCATAATGCAAAACTATAGTGCAATCCACAATCGTAGTCACAAATTTGATCAATCACCCACGAAAACTCAAACATGAGTGGTTTCGGAAATGTGGCTATAACTGAACAAAAAATGAAGGGTCAGGAAAGGCGATAGAAAATATGCGTATAGAATGGACAGGCACAATGCAATCCACAATCGTAGTCACCAAAGTTGAGCGATGGCCAACGAAAATTGAAAGATGAGTGTATAGAATGCATAACTACACTACAATCCACAATCATAGTCACCAAAGTTGATCGATGGCATAAAAAAACCCCAACATGATCGGTTTTCCAAATGCAGCTATAACTCAACAAAAAATGAAGGTTTGCGAAAGGTAATAGAAGATACGCATATAGAATGCCCAACTATAGTGCAATCCACAATCGTAGTAACCAAAGTTTATTGAGCCCAACGAAAACTCAAACACGACCAGTTTCCTAAACGTACCTATGACTCAACGAAAAATGAAGGTTCGCGAAATGCCAAAGAAAATACATGTATTAAATGTACAACTATAGTGTAATGCACAATCGTAGTCACCAAAGTTGATCGATGGCCAACAAAATCTCAAATACGAGAGTTTTCCCAAATGCGGCTATAACACAACAAAAAATGTAGGTTCGTAAAAGGCGATTAAAAATACACGTATGGCATGAACAACTACAGTGTGATCCAAAAGACACTAAACTTGATCATGGTCTCAAAACTCAAACTCGAAAGAAGTTTCCAAATGCGCAAGCAGATCTCGCATCAAAAAATTAAGGCGATAAAAAGCTATTAGATAATTAATAAAAATAAAATGACAACTATAGTGCAATCCACAACGAGTCACCAAAGTTGGGATCGGCTGGCCAAATCTAAAATCAAACATGAGCTGCTTTCCTGCGTCGCTATATACGCAATGAAAATGAAGATTCTAAAAGTCATAGAAAATACACATAAAGAATGCACACCTACAGTGTAATCCACAATCGTAGTCACCAAAGTTGATCGATGGCCTAGAAAAACTCAAACAAGAGCGGTTTCCTAAATGTGGCTATAACTCAATAAAAGATGAAGTTTCGTAAAAGGCTATAGAAAATACGCATATAGAATGCACAACTACATTGTAATCAACAAGCACAGTCACCAAAGTTGATCGATGGCCCACAAAAAACTCAAACTTGAGCAGTTTCCTAAATGGGGCTATAACTCAACAAAAAATGAAGGTTTCCAAAAGGCGATAGAAAATATGCATACAGAATGGACAACTAGAGTGCAATCCACAATTGTAGTCACCAAAGTTGATCGAAGACCCACGAAAACTAAAACACGATCAGTTTCCTAAGTACGGCTATAACTCAACAAAAAATGAAGGTTTGCTAAAGTTGATCGAAAATACATGTATAGAATGCACAACTACAGTGTAATCCACAATCATAGTCACCAAAGTTGATCAGCGACCCACAAAAACTCAAACATGACCGTTTTCCTAAATGCGACTATAACTTAATAAAAAATGAAGGTTCGTGAAAGGAAATTAAAAATATTTATACATAATGCACAACTATAGTACCATCCAAAATCGTAGTCATCAAAAAATATCGATGGCCCAAAAGAACACAAACATGAGCTGTTTCCAAATTGCGCCTATAACTCAACAAAAAATGAAAGTTCGCAAAAGGGGATAGAAAATATTGGTATAGAATGCACAACTACATTGTAATCCACAAACGTAGTAACCAAAGTTGATCAATGGCCCACAAAAACTCAAACACAAGCGGTTTCCTAAATGCTGTTATAACTCTACCAAAAATGAAGGTTTGCAAAACGAGATAGAAAATACGCATATAGAATGCATAACTACAGTGTAATCTACAAACGTTGTCACCTAAGTTGATCGATGGCCCACAAAAACTCAAACACGAGCAGTTTTCCTAAATGCGGCTATAACTCAACAAAAAAGGAAGGTTCGCGAAAGAAAATACTCATATAGAATGCACAAATACAAACTTGTAATCCAAAATTTTAGTCACCAAAGTTGATCAATGGCCCATGAAAACACAAAAATGAGCGGTTTCCTAAATGCGGTGATAACACAATGAAAAAATTAAGGTTCGCGAAACACTATAGAAAATATGCATATAGAATGCACAACTATAGTGTAATCCAGAAGCATGGTCACCAAAGCTAATCAATGGCCCACGAAAGATCAAACATGAGTGGTTTGCTAAATGCTGTTATAACTCAACAAAAAATTTTGATTTTCCCAAATAAAATTGTTTCGTAAATTCGATTTTTGAAGGTTTTTATGTAGTTGGTGAAAAATTTGTTTTTCAAAAAGAGGACGATCTGGGTCATCTCAGAATCAGATTCTCTACAAAACTCATTTCTCAGATTTTTCACCAAAACATTCAAACAATTTACCTCTGTTACCTCCACTGCTTCTACTTCTCAAAAAAAAGAAATTTCAAAAACAATTTATTTCCTAAATGCGTCTATAACTCAACGAAAAAGGAAGGTTCTCGAAAGGCGATAGAAAATATGTGTATAGAATGCACAACAATAGTGCCATCTACAATTGTTGTCACCAAAGTTGAACGATGGCCCACAAAAACTCAAACATGAGAGGTTTCCAAATGTGGCTATCACCAATAAAAAATGAAGGCTTGCTTAAAGGCTTACAGCAATTTCACGATACATAAAATGCAAAAAATAAAGGTAATCCACAATCTAGGTCACCAAAAGCATTTGAAAATATGCATACAAATGGACAACTATATGTAACTAATAATCAGAATAACAAAGTTGATCGATGGTTCACTTAAAGTAAAAAAAATGAGGTGTTTCCATGCGGCTATAACTCAATCGAAAATTATTGTCTTAAAAAGCTATAGAAAATATGAATATAGAATGCACAACTATAGTGTAATCCAATATTGTAATCACCAAAGTTGATCGATAGCCTAGAAAAACTCAAGCACAAACGGTTTCTTGAATATAGCTATAACTCAACAAACAATGAAGGTTCGTGATAGGAAATACAAAATTACAGTTGATAATGCACAACTACTGTGCAGTGCGCAATTGTAGTCACCAAAATTTATCAATGGCCGATGAAAACTCAAACACAAGCGGTTTCCTAAATCAGGGTATAACTGAACAAAAAATGAATGTTCACGAAAGGTGATAGAAAATACACATACATAATGGAGAACTACAGTACATTCCACAATAGTAGTCCCAAAGTTGATTGATGGCCCACGAAAATTCAAACACAAGCGGACTCCTAAGTGTGGCTATAACTGAACGAAAAATGAAGGTTTGTGAAAGGTGATAGAAAATACGCGTATATAATGCACAACTACAGTGTAATCCAATATTGTTGTCACTGTGTTGGACGGAAAGGAGATTGCAAATATGCATAATGCACAACTACAATACAACTAGACAATCTTAGTCACCAAAATTAATTGATGGCCCACAAAAACTCCAACATGAGTGGTTTCCTAAATGCGGTTATAACTGCAGAAAAAATGAAGGTTCACAAATGTTGATGGAAAATATGCATGTAGAATGCACATCTACAGTGTAATCCACAAGCGTAGTCACCAAATTTGATTAATGGCCCACAAAAACTCAAAAATGAGCGATTTCCTAAATGTGGCTATAACTCAACAAAAAATGAAGTTTCGCGAAATGAGATAGAAAATTAGTGTTCATAATGCAAAACTATAGTGCAATCCACAATCGTAGTCACAAATTTGATCAATCACCCACGAAAACTCAAACATGAGTGGTTTCGGAAATGTGGCTATAACTGAACAAAAAATGAAGGGTCAGGAAAGGCGATAGAAAATATGCGTATAGAATGGACAAGCACAATGCAATCCACAATCGTAGTCACCAAAGTTGATCGATGGCCAACGAAAATTGAAAGATGAGTGTATAGAATGCATAACTACACTACAATCCACAATCATAGTCACCAAAGTTGATCGATGGTATAAAAAAACTCCAACATGATCGGTTTTCCAAATGCAGCTATAACTCAACAAAAAATGAAGGTTTGCGAAAGGTAATAGAAGATACGCATATAGAATGCCCAACTATAGTGCAATCCACAACCGTAGTAACCAAAGTTTATTGAGCCCAACGAAAACTCAAACACGACCAGTTTCCTAAACGTACCTATGACTCAACTAAAAATGAAGGTTCGTGAAATGCCAAAGAAAATACATGTATTAAATGTACAACTATAGTGTAATGCACAATCGTAGTCACCAAAGTTGATCGATGGCCAACAAAATCTCAAATACGAGAGTTTTCCCAAATGCGGCTATAACACAACAAAAAATGAAGGTTCGTAAAAGGCGATTAAAAATACACGTATGGCATGAACAACTACAGTGTGATCCAAAAGCATAGTCACCAAACTTGATCGATGGCCCTCAAAAACTCAAACTCGAGCAGTTTCCAAAATGCGGCTATATCTGAACAAAAAATTAAGGTTGACAAAAGCTGATAGATAATTAATGTACAAAATAGACAACTATAGTGCAATCCACAATCGTAGTCACCAAAGTTGATCGATGGCCAACGAAAACTGAAACATGAGCGGTTTCCTAAGTGCTGCTATAATGCAATGAAAAATGAAGATTCGCAAAAGCCGATAGAAAATACACATAAAGAATGCACACCTACAGTGTAATCCACAATCGTAGTCACCAAAGTTGATCGATGGCCTAGAAAAACTCAAACAAGAGCGGTTTCCTAAATGTGGCTATAACTCAATAAAAGATGAAGTCAGAAAGGCGGAGAAAAACATGAGAGAGAATGCACACAACTAAGATTGTAAATCAACAGTTACTACCACCAGTTGATCGATGGCCCACAAAAAACTAAACTGAGCAGTTTCCAAATGGGGCTATAACTCAACAAAAATGAAGGCTTTCCAAAGGTTATGAAAAATATGGACACATAATGACACCAGAGGTAATCACAATTGTAGTCACTAAAGTTGATCAAGATCCATGTGAAAACTAAAATTACTACTCGGGCTTCCTAAGTAACATGTATAACTCAATAAAAAATGAAGGTTTATGAAAAGTTGATCAAGATAAGATAAGTATAGAATGCACAACTACAAGTAATCCACAATCATAGTCACCAAAGTTGGATCAACACCCACAAAACTCAAATATTGACCATTTTCCTAAATGTACTTAACTTAATAAAAAAACATGTCTCGTGAAAGGAAATTATTAAAAATATTTATAATGCACAACTATAGTACCATCCAAAATTGTAGTCATCAAAAAATATCGATGGCCCAAAAGAACACAAACATGAGCGGTTTCCAAATTGCGCCTATAACTCAACAAAAAATGAAAGTTCGCAAAAGGGGATAGAAAATATTGGTATAGAATGCACAACTACATTGTAATCCACAAACGTAGTAACCAAAGTTGATCAATGGCCCACAAAAACTCAAACACAAGCGGTTTCCTAAATGCTGTTATAACTCTACCAAAAATGAAGGTTTGCAAAACGTGATAGAAAATACGCATATAGAATGCATAACTACAGTGTAATCTACAAACGTTGTCACCTAAGTTGATCGATGGCCCACAAAAACTCAAACACGAGCAGTTTTCCTAAATGCGGCTATAACTCAACAAAAAAGGAAGGTTCGCGAAAGAAAATACTCATATAGAATGCACAAATACAAACTTGTAATCCAAAATTGTAGTCACCAAAGTTGATCAATGGCCCATGAAAACACAAAAATGAGCGGTTTCCTAAATGCGGTGATAACACAATGAAAAAATTAAGGTTCGCGAAACACTATAGAAAATATGCATATAGAATGCACAACTATAGTGTAATCCAGAAGCATGGTCACCAAAGCTAATCAATGGCCCACGAAAGATCAAACATGAGTGGTTTGCTAAATGCTGTTATAACTCAACAAAGAATTTTGATTTTCCCAAATAAAATTGTTTCGTAAATTCGATTTTTGAAGGTTTTTTACATGTTGGTGAAAAATTTGTTTTTCAAAAAGAGGACGATCTGAGTCATCTCAGAATCAGATTCTCTACAAAACTCATTTCTCAGATTTTTCACCAAAACATTCAAACAATTTACCTCTGTTACCTCCACTGCTTCTACTTTTCAAAAAAAAGAAATTTCAAAAACAATTTATTTCCTAAATGCGCCTATAACTCAACGAAAAAGGAAGGTTCTCGAAAGGCGATAGAAAATATGTGTATAGAATGCACAACAATAGTGTCATCTACAATTGTTGTCACCAAAGTTGAACGATGGCCCACAAAAACTCAAACACGAGAGGTTTCCAAAATGTGGCTATCACTCAATAAAAAATGAAGGTTTGCGAAAGGCGACAGCAATTACGTATATAAAATGCAAAAAATACAGTGGAATCCACAATCGTAGTCACCAAAAGCGATTGAAAATATGCATACAAAATGGACAACTATAATGCAATCCACAATCGTAGTCAACAAAGTTGATCGATGGCCCACGAAAGTAAACAATGAGGTGTTTCCTAAGTGCGGCTATAACTCAATCAAAAATGAAGGTTCATGAAAAGCTATAGAAAATATGAACATAGAATGCACAACTATAGTGTAATCCAATATTGTAATCACCAAAGTTGATCGATAGCCTAGAAAAACTCAAGCACAAACGGTTTCTTTAATATAGCTATAACTCAACAAACAATGAAGGTTCGCGATAGGAAATACAAAATTACAGTGGATAATGCACAACTACTGTGCAGTGCGCAATTGTAGTCACCAAAATTTATCAATGGTCGTGATTTAAAACTCAAACACAAGCTGCTTCCTAAATCGTGGTATAATCAACAAAAATGAATGTCACTTAAAAGGTGATAGAAAATACACGACATAATGGAGAACTACAAGACATTCCATTGGCCATAGTCCCAAAGTTGATTGATGGCCCACGAAAATTCAAACACAAGCGGACTCCTAAGTGTGGCTATAACTGAACGAAAAATGAAGGTTTGAGAAAGGTGATAGAAAATACGCGTATATAATGCACAACTACAGTGTAATCCAATATTGTTGTCACCAAAGTTGACCGTGAAAGGAGATTAAAAATATGCATACAAATGCACAACTACAATACAATCCATAATCTTAGTCACCAACATTAATTGATGGCCCACAAAAACTCCAACATGAGTGGTTTCCTAAATGCGGTTATAACTGCAGAAAAAATGAAGGTTCACAAATGTTGATGGAAAATATGCAAGTAGAATGCACATCTACAATGTAATCCACAAGCGTAGTCACCAAATTTGATTAATGGCCCACAAAAACTCAAAAATGAGCGATTTCCTAAATGTGGCTATAACTCAACAAAAAATGAAGTTTCGCGAAATGAGATAGAAAATTAGTGTTCATAATGCAAAACTATAGTGCAATCCACAATCGTAGTCACAAATTTGATCAATCACCCACGAAAACTCAAACATGAGTGGTTTCGGAAATGTGGCTATAACTGAACAAAAAATGAAGGGTCAGGAAAGGCGATAGAAAATATGCGTATAGAATGGACAAGCACAATGCAATCCACAATCGTAGTCACCGAAGTTGATCGATGGCCAACGAAAATTGAAAGATGAGTGTATAGAATGCATAACTACACTACAATCCACAATCATAGTCACCAAAGTTGATCGATGGCATAAAAAAACTCCAACATGATCGGTTTTCCAAATGCAGCTATAACTCAACAAAAAATGAAGGTTTGCGAAAGGTAATAGAAGATACGCATATAGAATGCCCAACTATAGTGCAATCCACAATCGTAGTAACCAAAGTTTATTGAGCCCAACGAAAACTCAAACACGACCAGTTTCCTAAACGTACCTATGACTCAACGAAAAATGAAGGTTCGTGAAATGCCAAAGAAAATACATGTATTAAATGTACAACTATAGTGTAATGCACAATCGTAGTCACCAAAGTTGATCGATGGCCAACAAAATCTCAAATACGAGAGTTTTCCCAAATGCGGCTATAACACAACAAAAAATGTAGGTTCGTAAAAGGCGATTAAAAATACACGTATGGCATGAACAACTACAGTGTGATCCAAAAGCATAGTCACCAAACTTGATCGATGGCCCTCAAAAACTCAAACTCGAGCAGTTTCCAAAATGCGGCTATATCTGAACAAAAAATTAAGGCTGACAAAAGCTGATAGATAATTAATGTACAAAATAGACAACTATAGTGCAATCCACAATCGTAGTCACCAAAGTTGATCGATGGCCAACAAAATCAAAACATGAGCTTACTCTAAGTGCCGCTTATAATGCAATGAAAAATGAAGATTCGCAAAAGCCGACAGAAAATACACATAAAGAATGCACACCTACAGTGTAATCCACAATCGTAGTCACCAAAGTTGATCGATGGCCTAGAAAAACTCAAACAAGAGCGGTTTCCTAAATGTGGCTATAACTCAATAAAAGATGAAGTTTCGTAAAAGGCTATAGAAAATACGCATATAGAATGCACAACTACATTGTAATCAACAAGCACAGTCACCAAAGTTGATCGATGGCCCACAAAAAACTCAAACTTGAGCAGTTTCCTAAATGGGGCTATAACTCAACAAAAAATGAAGGTTTCCAAAAGGCGATAGAAAATATGCATACATAATGGACAACTAGAGTGCAATCCACAATTGTAGTCACCAAAGTTGATCGAAGACCCATGAAAACTAAAACACGATCAGTTTCCTAAGTACGGCTATAACTCAACAAAAAATGAAGGTTTGCGAAAGTTGATCGAACATACATGTATAGAATGCACAACTACAGTGTAATCCACAATCATAGTCACCAAAGTTGATCAGCGACCCACAAAAACTCAAACATGACCATTTTCCTAAATGCGACTATAACTTAATAAAAAATGAAGGTTCGTGAAAGGAAATTAAAAACATTTATACAGAATGCACAACTATAGTACCATCCAAAATTGTAGTCATCAAAAATATCTATGGCCCAAAAGTACACAAACATGAGCTGCTTCCAACGGTACTTATGTCTCAACAAAAAATGAAAGTTCTCTAAAAGGATAGAAAATATTGGTATAGAATGCACAACTACATTGTAATCCACAAACGTAGTAACCAAAGTTGATCAATGGCCCACAAAAACTCAAACACAAGCGGTTTCCTAAATGCCGTTATAACTCTACCAAAAATGAAGGTTTGCAAAACGTGATAGAAAATACGCATATAGAATGCATAACTACAGTGTAATCTACAAACGTTGTCACCTAAGTTGATCGATGGCCCACAAAAACTCAAACATGAGCAGTTTTCCTAAATGCGGCTATAACTCAACAAAAAAGGAAGGTCCGCGAAAGAAAATACTCATATAGAATGCACAAATACAAACTTGTAATCCAAAATTGTAGTCACCAAAGTTGATCAATGGCCCATGAAAACACAAAAATGAGCGGTTTCCTAAATGCGGTGATAACACAATGAAAAAATTACGGTTCGCGAAACACTATAGAAAATATGCATATAGAATGCACAACTATAGTGTAATCCAGAAGCATGGTCACCAAAGCTAAGCAATGGCCCACGAAAGATCAAACATGAGTGGTTTGCTAAATGCTGTTATAACTCAACAAAAAATTTTGATTTTCCCAAATAAAATTGTTTCGTAAATTCGATTTTTGAAGGTTTTTTACATGTTTGTGAAAAATTTGTTTTTCAAAAAGAGGACGATCTGGGTCATCTCAGAATCAGATTCTCTACAAAACTCATTTCTCAGATTTTTCACCAAAACATTCAAACAATTTACCTCTGTTACCTCCACTGCTTCTACTTTTCAAAAAAAAGAAATTTCAAAAACAATTTATTTCCTAAATGCGTCTATAACTCAACGAAAAAGGAAGGTTCTCGAAAGGCGATAGAAAATATGTGTATAGAATGCACAACAACAGTGTCATCTACAATTGTTGTCACCAAAGTTGAACGATGGCCCACAAAAACTCAAACATGAGAGGTTTCCAAAATGTGGCTATCACTCAATAAAAAATGAAGGTTTGCGAAAGGCGACAGCAATTACGTATATAAAATGCAAAAAATACAGTGTAATCCACAATCGTAGTCACCAAAAGCGATTGAAAATATGCATACAAAATGGACAACTATAATGCAATCCACAATCGTAGTCAACAAAGTTGATCGATGGCCCACGAAAGTAAAAAATGAGGTGTTTCCTAAGTGCGGCTATAACTCAATCAAAAATGAAGGTTCATGAAAAGCTATAGAAAATATGAATATAGAATGCACAACTATAGTGTAATCCAATATTGTAATCACCAAAGTTGATCGATAGCCTAGAAAAACTCAAGCACAAACGGTTTCTTTAATATAGCTATAACTCAACAAACAATGAAGGTTCGTGATAGGAAATACAAAATTACAGTGGATAATGCACAACTACTGTGCAGTGCGCAATTGTAGTCACCAAAATTTATCAATGGCCGACGAAAACTCAAACACAAGCGGTTTCCTAAATCAGGGTATAACAGAAAAAAAAATGAATGTTCACGAAAGGTGATAGAAAATACACGTACATAATGGAGAACTACAGTACATTCCACAATAGTAGTCCCAAAGTTGATTGATGGCCCACGAAAATTCAAACACAAGCGGACTCCTAAGTGTGGCTATAACTGAACGAAAAATGAAGGTTTGTGAAAGGTGATAGAAAATACGCGTATATAATGCACAACTACAGTGTAATCCAATATTGTTGTCACCAAAGTTGACCGTGAAAGGAGATTAAAAATATGCATACAAATGCACAACTACAATACAATCCATAATCTTAGTCACCAAAATTAATTGATGGCCCACAAAAACTCCAACATGAGTGGTTTCCTAAATGCGGTTATAACTGCAGAAAAAATGAAGGTTCACAAATGTTGATGGAAAATATGCATGTAGAATGCACATCTACAATGTAATCCACAAGCGTAGTCACCAAATTTGATTAATGGCCCACAAAAACTCAAAAATGAGCGATTTCCTAAATGTGGCTATAACTCAACAAAAAATGAAGTTTCGCGAAATGAGATAGAAAATTAGTGTTCATAATGCAAAACTATAGTGCAATCCACAATCGTAGTCACAAATTTGATCAATCACCCACGAAAACTCAAACATGAGTGGTTTCGGAAATGTGGCTATAACTGAACAAAAAATGAAGGGTCAGGAAAGGCGATAGAAAATATGCATAGAGAATGGACAAGCACAATGCAATCCACAATCGTAGTCACCAAAGTTGATCAATGGCCAATGAAAATTGAAAGATGAGTGTATAGAATGCATAACTACACTACAATCCACAATCGTAGTCACCAAAGTTGATCGATGGCATAAAAAAACTCCAACATGATCGGTTTTCCAAATGCAGCTATAACTCAACAAAAAATGAAGGTTTGCGAAAGGTAATAGAAGATACGCATATAGAATGCCCAACTACAGTGCAATCCACAATCGTAGTAACCAAAGTTTATTGAGGCCAACGAAAACTCAAACATGAGCAGTTTCCTAAACGTACCTAACGAAAAATGAAGGTTCGTGAAATGCCAAAGAAAATACATGTATTAAATGTACAACTATAGTGTAATGCACAATCATAGTCACCAAAGTTGATCGATGGCCAACAAAATCTCAAATACGAGAGTTTTCCCAAATGCGGCTATAACTCAACAAAAAATGTAGGTTCGTAAAAGGTGATTAAATACACGTATGGCATGAACAACTACAGTGTGATCCAAAAGCATAGTCGCAGAAGATGGGTAAGCCCTCAAAACTCAGAAACTTCAGGCGGGTTTCAAAAATCACGACATATCACGAACAAAAAATTAAAAGGTTGACAAAGCTGATAGATATTAATGCTAAAATAGACAACTATAGTGCAATCCCACAATGTGATACCAAAAAAAGTTGATGATAAATGGCGAAAACTGAAACATCAGCGGTTTCCTAAGTGCTGCTATAATGCAATGAAAAATGAAGATTCGCAAAAGCCGATAGAAAATACACATAAAGAATGCACACCTACAGTGTAATCCACAATCGTAGTCACCAACGTTGATCGATGGCCTAGAAAAACTCAAACAAGAGCGGTTTCCTAAATGTGGCTATAACTCAATAAAAGATGAAGTTTCGTAAAAGGCGATAGAAAATACGCATATAGAATACACAACTACATTGTAATCAACAAGCACAGTCACCAAAGTTGATCGATGGCCCACAAAAAACTCAAACTTGAGCAGTTTCCTAAATGGGGCTATAACTCAACAAAAAATGAAGGTTTCCAAAAGGCGATGGAAAATACGTGTACATAATGGACAACTAGAGTGCAATCCACAATTAGTCACAAGAGTTGATCGAAGACCAGAAAACTAAAGCTTGAATCAGTTTCCTAGAATGCGGCTATAACTCAACAAAAATGAAGGTTCTTGAGTTGTTGAATATACATGCTATAGAATGCAACTACGATTAACTAATCCAATCATAGTCACCAGGATTTGTTGGCTGACCAAGAAAGCTCAGAAACATGACCATTTTTCCTAAATAGGCTATGCTGTAAAATGAAGGTTCGTGAAAGGAAATTAAAAATATTTATACAGAATGCACAACTATAGTACCATCCAAAATTGTAGTCATAAAAAAATATCGATGGCCCAAAAGAACACAAACATGAGCGGTTTCCAAATTGCGCCTATAACTCAACAAAAAATGAAAGTTCGCAAAAGGGGATAGAAAATATTGGTATAGAATGCACAACTACATTGTAATCCACAAACGTAGTAACCAAAGTTGATCAATGGCCCACAAAAACTCAAACACAAGCGGTTTCCTAAATGCTGTTATAACTCTACCAAAAATGAAGGTTTGCAAAACGTGATAGAAAATACGCATATAGAATGCATAACTACAGTGTAATCTACAAACGTTGTCACCTAAGTTGATCGATGGCCCACAAAAACTCAAACACGAGCAGTTTTCCTAAATGCGTCTATAACTCAACAAAAAAGGAAGGTTCGCGAAAGAAAATACTCATATAAAGATACACAAAGCTAAAACATGAAAATGCAAAATTCTTAGTCCACAAAAGTTGATCAATGGCCCATAGAAAACACCATGGCGGTTTCCTAAATCGTTGATAACACCGTGAAAAAAAGTGGAGTTCAGCGAAACACTAGAAAATATATAGGTGCACAACTATAGTTGTAATCCGAGAACATGGTCGCAAAACTAATCAATGGCCTGAAAGATCAAACATGAGTGGGTTTGCTAGAAGAAAATCTTGTTATAACTCAACAAAAATTTTGATTTCCCAAATAAAATTGTTTACAGTAAATTTGATTTTTGAGGTTTTACATGTTGAATTTGAAAAGAATTTGTTTTTTCAAAAAGAGGGCGTCACGGGTCATCTCAAGTCCAGTTATACCACAAAACTCATTTCTGATTTTCACCAAAACATTAGAACAATTTACCTCTGTTACCTCCACTGCTTCTACTTTTCAAAAAAAAGAAATTTCAAAAACAATTTATTTCCTAAATGCGTCTATAACTCAACGAAAAAGGAAGGTTCTCGAAATGCGATAGAAAATATGTGTATAGAATGCACAACAATAGTGTCATCTACAATTGTTGTCACCAAAGTTGAAACGATGGCCCACAAAAACCCAAACATGAGAGGTTTCCAAAATGTGGCTATCACTCAATAAAAAATGAAGGTTTGCGAAAGGCGACAGCAATTACGTATATAAAATGCAAAAAATACAGTGTAATCCACAATCGTAGTCACCAAAGCGATTGAAAATATGCATACAAAATGGACAACTATAATGCAATCCACAATCGTAGTCAACAAAGTTCATCGATGGCCCACGAAAGTAAAAAATGAGGTGTTTCCTAAGTGCGGCTATAACTCAATCAAAAATGAAGGTTCATGAAAAGATATAGAAAATATGAATATAGACTGCACAACTATAGTGTAATCCAATATTGTAATCACCAAAGTTGATCGATAGCCTAGAAAAACTCAAGCACAAGCGGTTTCTTTAATATATAGCTATAACTCAACAAACAATGAAGGTTCATTGATAGGAATACAAAATTACGATGGATAATGCACAACCTCTTGTCTGATCGCGAGTGTAGTGCAAAAATTTATCAATGGCAGTGAAACTCAAACACAAGCGGTTTCTAAATCCAGGGTATAAGCTGAACAAAGAGATGTTCCACGAAAGGTGATAAATACATTACATAATGGGGAGAACTACAGTACATTCCACAATAGTAGTCCCAAAGTTGATTGATGGCCCACGAAAATTCAAACACAAGCGGACTCCTAAGTGTGGCTATAACTGAACGAAAAATGAAGGTTTGTGAAAGGAGATAGAAAATACGCGTATATAATGCACAACTACAGTGTAATCCAATATTGTTGTCACCAAAGTTGACCGTGAAAGGAGATTAAAAATATGCATACAAATGCACAACTACAATACAATCCATAATCTTAGTCACCAAAATTAATTGATGGCCCACAAAAACTCCAACATGAGTGGTTTCCTAAATGCGGTTATAACTGCAGAAAAAATGAAGGTTCACAAATGTTGATGGAAAATATGCATGTAGAATGCACATCTACAATGTAATCCACAAGCGTAGTCACCAAATTTGATTAATGGCCCACAAAAACTCAAAAATGAGCGATTTCCTAAATGTGGCTATAACTCAACAAAAAATGAAGTTTCGCGAAATGAGATAGAAAATTAGTGTTCATAATGCAAAACTATAGTGCAATCCACAATCGTAGTCACAAATTTGATCAATCACCCACGAAAACTCAAACATGAGTGGTTTCGGAAATGTGGCTATAACTGAACAAAAAATGAAGGGTCAGGAAAGGCGATAGAAAATATGCGTATAGAATGGACAGGAACAATGCAATCCACAATCGTAGTCACCAAAGTTGATCGATGGCCGACGAAAATTGAAAGATGAGTGTATAGAATGCATAACTACACTACAATCCACAATCATAGTCACCAAAGTTGATCGATGGCGTAAAAAAACTCCAACATGATGAGGTTTTCCAAATCATGACTATAACTCAACAAAAAAATGAAGCTGCGAAAGGTAATAGAAGATGCATATGAGAATGCCCAACTATAGTGCAATCCACAATCGTAGTAACCAAAGTTTATTGAGCCCAACGAAAACTCAAACACGACCAGTTTCCTAAACGTACCTATGACTCAACGAAAAATGAAGGTTCGTGAAATGCAAAAGAAAATACATGTATTAAATGTACAACTATAGTGTAATGCACAATCGTAGTCACCAAAGGTGATCGATGGCCAACAAAATCTCAAATACGAGAGTTTTCCCAAATGCGGCTATAACACAACAAAAAATGTAGGTTCGTAAAAGGCGATTAAAAATACACGTATGGCATGAACAACTACAGTGTGATCCAAAAGCATAGTCACCAAACTTGATCGATGGCCCTCAAAAACTCAAACGCGAGCAGTTTCCAAAATGCGGCTATATCTGAACAAAAAATTAAGGTTGACAAAAGCTGATAGATAATTAATGTACAAAATAGACAACTATAGTGCAATCCACAATCGTAGTCACCAAAGTTGATCGATGGCCAACGAAAACTGAAACATGAGCGGGTTCCTAAGTGCTGCTATAATGCAATGAAAAATGAAGATTCGCAAAAGCCGATAGAAAATACACATAAAGAATGCACACCTACAGTGTAATCCACAATCGTAGTCACCAAAGTTGATCGATGGCCTAGAAAAACTCAAACAAGAGCGGTTTCCTAAATGTGGCATAACTCAATAAAAGATGAAGTTTCGTAAAAGGCGATAGAAAATACGCATATAGAATGCACAACTACATTGTAATCAACAAGCACAGTCACCAAAGTTGATCGATGGCCCACAAAAAACTCAAACTTGGGCAGTTTCCTAAATGGGGCTATAACTCAACAAAAAATGAAGGTTTCCAAAAGGCGATAGAAAATATGCATACATAATGGACAACTAGAGTGCAATCCACAATTGTAGTCACCAAAGTTGATCGAAGACCCATGAAAACTAAAACACGATCAGTTTCCTAAGTACGGCTATAACTCAACAAAAAATGAAGGTTTGCGAAAGTTGATCGAACATACATGTATAGAATGCACAACTACAGTGTAATCCACAATCATAGTCACCAAAGTTGATCAGCGACCCACAAAAACTCAAACATGACCATTTTCCTAAATGCGACTATAACTTAATAAAAAATGAAGGTTCGTGAAAGGAAATTAAAAACATTTATACAGAATGCACAACTATAGTACCATCCAAAATTGTAGTCATCAAAAAATATCGATGGCCCAAAAGAACACAAACATGAGCGGTTTCCAAATTGCGCCTATAACTCAACAAAAAATGAAAGTTCGCAAAAGGGGAGAGAAAATATTGGTATAGAATGCACAACTACATTGTAATCCACAAACGTAGTAACCAAAGTTGATCAATGGCCCACAAAAACTCAAACACAAGCGGTTTCCTAAATGCTGTTATAACTCTACCAAAAATGAAGGTTTGCAAAACGAGATAGAAAATACGCATATAGAATGCATAACTACAGTGTAATCTACAAACGTTGTCACCTAAGTTGATCGATGGCCCACAAAAACTCAAACACGAGCAGTTTTCCTAAATGCGGCTATAACTCAACAAAAAAGGAAGGTTCGCGAAAGAAAATACTCATATAGAATGCACAAATACAAACTTGTAATCAAAAATTGTAGTCACCAAAGTTGATCAATGGCCCATGAAAACACAAAAATGAGCGGTTTCCTAAATGCGGTGATAACACAATGAAAAAATTAAGGTTCGCGAAACACTATAGAAAATATGCATATAGAATGCACAACTATAGTGTAATCGAAGCATAGTCTTAAAGCTAATCAAGCCCACGAAAGATCAAACATAAGGTGGTTTTGTAATCTTGTTATAACTCAACAAAATTTGATTTTCAAATAAAAGGTATTTAAATAGAATTGATTTTTGAAGGTTTTACATGTTGGTGAAAAATTTGTTTTGAAAGAGGTGATGCAGGTCATCTCAGAATCGGATCTCTACAAAACTCATTTCTAGATTTTTCACCAAGCCATTTAAACAGATTTACCTCATTACTCCCTTCACTTTCAAAAAAAAGAAATTTCAAAAACAATTTATTTCCTAAATGCGTCTATAACTCAACGAAAAAGGAAGGTTCTCGAAAGGCGATAGAAAATATGTGTATAGAATGCACAACAATAGTGTCATCTACAATTGTTGTCACCAAAGTTGAACGATGGCCCACAAAAACTCAAACATGGGAGGTTTCCAAAATGTGGCTATCACTCAATAAAAAATGAAGGTTTGCGAAAGGCGACAGCAATTACGTATATAAAATGCAAAAAATACAGTGTAATCCACAATCGTAGTCACCAAAAGCGATTGAAAATATGCATACAAAATGGACAACTATAATGCAATCCACAATCGTAGACAACAAAGTTGATCGATGGCCCACGAAAGTAAAAAATGAGGTGTTTCCTAAGTGCGGCTATAACTCAATCAAAAATGAAGGTTCATGAAAAGCTATAGAAAATATGAATATAGAATGCACAACTATAGTGTAATCCAATATTGTAATCACCAAAGTTGATCGATAGCCTAGAAAAACTCAAGCACAAACGGTTTCTTTAATATAGCTATAACTCAACAAACAATGAAGGTTCGTGATAGGAAATACAAAATTACAGTGGATAATGCACAACTACTGTGCAGTGCGCAATTGTAGTCACCAAAATTTATCAATGGCCGACGAAAACTCAAACACAAGCGGTTTCCTAAATCAGGGTATAATTGAACAAAAAATGAATGTTCACGAAAGGTGATAGAAAATACACGTACATAATGGAGAACTACAGTACATTCCACAATAGTAGTCCCAAAGTTGATTGATGGCCCACGAAAATTCAAACACAAGCGGACTCCTAAGTGTGGCTATAACTGAACGAAAAATGAAGGTTTGTGAAAGGAGATAGAAAATACGCGTATATAATGCACAACTACAGTGTAATCCAATATTGTTGTCACCAAAGTTGACCGTGAAAGGAGATTAAAAATATGCATACAAATGCACAACTACAATACAATCCATAATCTTAGTCACCAAAATTAATTGATGGCCCACAAAAACTCCAACATGAGTGGTTTCCTAAATGCGGTTATAACTGCAGAAAAAATGAAGGTTCACAAATGTTGATGGAAAATATGCATGTAGAATGCACATCTACAATGTAATCCACAAGCGTAGTCACCAAATTTGATTAATGGCCCACAAAAACTCAAAAATGAGCGATTTCCTAAATGTGGGTATAACTCAACAAAAAATGAAGTTTCGCGAAATGAGATAGAAAATTAGTGTTCATAATGCAAAACTATAGTGCAATCCACAATCGTAGTCACAAATTTGATCAATCACCCACGAAAACTCAAACATGAGTGGTTTCGGAAATGTGGCTATAACTGAACAAAAAATGAAGGGTCAGGAAAGGCGATAGAAAATATGCGTATAGAATGGACAGGCACAATGCAATCCACAATCGTAGTCACCAAAGTTGATCGATGGCCAACGAAAATTGAAAGATGAGTGTATAGAATGCATAACTACACTACAATCCACAATCATAGTCACCAAAGTTGATCGATGGCATAAAAAAACTCCAACATGATGGGTTTTCCAAATGCGGCTATAACTCGGCAAAATGAAGGTTTGCGAGGTAGCCAAGTGCATATAGAATGCCCAGCTATGAGTGCAATCCACAATATTAGTAACCAAAGTTTGTGGAGCCAACGAAAACTCAAACACGACCGGTTTCCTAGCATTACCCATGACTCAGCGAAAAATGAAGGTTAGTGAAATGCCAAAATACATGTATTAAATAGTACAACTATGGTGAAAATGCCGCGATACGTTAGTCCACCAAAGAAGTTGATCGATAGTAACAAAATCTCAAATCTGAGGAAGTTTTCCCAAATATGACTATAACACAACAAAATGTAGGGGTTCGTAAATACGATTAAAAATGCGCGTGGCGGACGACTGGATGGTCATAAACTTGATGATGGCCACAAAACTCAAACTCGAGCAGTTTCAAAATCGCATTTATATCTGAACAAAAATTAAGGTTGACAAAGGCGATAGATAATTAATGTACAAAATAGACAACTATAGTGCAATCCACAATCGTAGTCACCAAAGTTGATCGATGGCCAACGAAAACTGAAACATGAGCGGTTTCCTATGTGCTGCTATAATGCAATGAAAAATGAAGATTCGCAAAAGCCGATAGAAAATACACATAAAGAATGCACACCTACAGCGTAATCCACAATCGTAGTCACCAAAGTTGATCGATGGCCTAGAAAAACTCAAACAAGAGCGGTTTCCTAAATGTGGCTATAACTCAATAAAGGATGAAGTTTCGTAAAAGGCGATAGAAAATACGCATATAGAATGCACAACTACATTGTAATCAACAAGCACAGTCACCAAAGTTGATCGATGGCCCACAAAAACTCAAACTTAGGCAGTTCCTAAATGGGGCTATAACTCAACAAAAATGAGGTTCAAAAGGCTGATAGAAATATGCATACATAATGGACAACAGAGTGCAATCCCACAATTGCTTAGTCACCAAAGTTGTCCGAACCATGAAAACTAAAACACGATCAGTTTCCTAAGTACGGCTATAACTCAACAAAAAATGAAGGTTTGCGAAAGTTGATAGAACATACATGTATAGAATGCACAACTACAGTGTAATCCACAATCATAGTCACCAAAGTTGATCAGCGACCCACAAAAACTCAAACATGACCATTTTCCTAAATGCGACTATAACTTAATAAAAAATGAAGGTTCGTGAAAGGAAATTAAAAATATTTATACATAATGCACAACTATAGTACCATCCAAAATTGTAGTCATCAAAAAATATCGATGGCCCAAAAGAACACAAACATGAGCGGTTTCCAAATTGCGCCTATAACTCAACAAAAAATGAAAGTTCGCAAAAGGGGATAGAAAATATTGGTATAGAATGCACAACTACATTGTAATCCACAAACGTAGTAACCAAAGTTGATCAATGGCCCACAAAAACTCAAACACAAGCGGTTTCCTAAATGCTGTTATAACTCTACCAAAAATGAAGGTTTGCAAAACGTGATAGAAAATACGCATATAGAATGCATAACTACAGTGTAATCTACAAGCGTTGTCACCTAAGTTGATCGATGGCCCACAAAAACTCAAACACGAGCAGTTTTCCTAAATGCGGCTATAACTCAACAAAAAAGGAAGGTTCGCGAAAGAAAATACTCATATAGAATGCACAAATACAAACTTGTAATCCAAAATTGTAGTCACCAAAGTTGATCAATGGCCCATGAAAACACAAAAATGAGCGGTTTCCTAAATGCGGTGAAAAAAAAAAAAAAAAATTAAGGTTCGCGAAACACTATAGAAAATATGCATATAGAATGCACAACTATAGTGTAATCCAGAAGCATGGTCACCAAAGCTAAGCAATGGCCCACGAAAGATCAAACATGAGTGGTTTGCTAAATGCTGTTATAACTCAACAAAAAATTTTGATTTTCCCAAATAAAATTGTTTCGTAAATTCGATTTTTGCAGGTTTTTTACATGTTGGTGAAAAATTTGTTTTTCAAAAAGAGGACGATCTGGGTCATCTCAGAATCAGATTCTCTACAAAACTCATCTCTCAGATTTTTCACCAAAACATTCAAACAATTTACCTCTGTTACCTCCACTGCTTCTACTTTTCAAAAAAAAGAAATTTCAAAAACAATTTATTTCCTAAATGCGTCTAAAAAAAAAAAAAAAAGGAAGGTTCTCGAAAGGCGATAGAAA
>VDFB02291615.1:0-11490 GCA_007258455.2 Sequoia sempervirens
ATAGAAAATACACATAAAGAATGCACACCTACAGTGTAATCCACAATCGTAGTCACCAAAGTTGATCGATGGCCTAGAAAAACTCAAACAAGAGCGGTTTCCTAAATGTGGCTATAACTCAATAAAAGATGAAGTTTCGTAAAAGGCGATAGAAAATACGCATATAGAATGCACAACTACATTGTAATCAACAAGCACAGTCACCAAAGTTGATCGATGGCCCACAAAAAACTCAAACTTGAGCAGTTTCCTAAATGGGGCTATAACTCAACAAAAAATGAAGGTTTCCAAAAGGCGATAGAAAATATGCATACATAATGGACAACTAGAGTGCAATCCACAATTGTAGTCACCAAAGTTGATCGAAGACCCATGAAAACTAAAACACGATCAGTTTCCTAAGTACGGCTATAACTCAACAAAAAATGAAGGTTTGCGAAAGTTGATCGAACATAGATGTATAGAATGCACAACTACAGTGTAATCCACAATCATAGTCACCAAAGTTGATCAGCGACCCACAAAAACTCAAACATGACCATTTTCCTAGATGCGACTATAACTTAATAAAAAATGAAGGTTCGTGAAAGGAAATTAAAAATATTTATACAGAATGCACAACTATAGTACCATCCAAAATTGTAGTCATCAAAAAATATCGATGGGCCAAAAGAACACAAACATGAGCGGTTTCCAAATTGCGCCTATAACTCAACAAAAAATGAAAGTTCGCAAAAGGGGATAGAAAATATTGGTATAGAATGCACAACTACATTGTAATCCACAAACGTAGTAACCAAAGTTGATCAATGGCCCACAAAAACTCAAACACAAGCGGTTTCCTAAATGCTGTTATAACTCTACCAAAAATGAAGGTTTGCAAAACGTGATAGAAAATACGCATATAGAATGCATAACTACAGTGTAATCTACAAACGTTGTCACCTAAGTTGATCGATGGCCCACAAAAACTCAAACACGAGCAGTTTTCCTAAATGCGGCTATAACTCAACAAAAAAGGAAGGTTCGCGAAAGAAAATACTCATATAGAATGCACAAATACAAACTCGTAATCCAAAATTGTAGTCACCAAAGTTGATCAATGGCCCATGAAAACACAAAAATGAGCGGTTTCCTAAATGCGGTGATAACACAATGAAAAAATCAAGGTTCGCGAAACACTATAGAAAATATGCATATAGAATGCACAACTATAGTGTAATCCGTAAGCATGGTCACCAAAGCCAATCAATGGCCCAATTTAAAGATCAAACATGAGTGGTTTGCTAAATGCTGTTATAACTCAACAAAAAATTTTGATTTTCCCAAATAAAATTGTTTCGTAAATTCGATTTTTTAAGGTTTTTTACATGTTGGTGAAAAATTTGTTTTTCAAAAAGAGGACGATCTGGGTCATCTCAGAATCAGATTCTCTACAAAACTCATTTCTCAGATTTTTCACCAAAACATTCAAACAATTTACCTCTGTTACCTCCACTGCTTCTACTTTTCAAAAAAAAGAAATTTCAAAAACAATTTATTTCCTAAATGCGTCTAAAAAAAAAAAAAAAAGGAAGGTTCTCGAAAGGCGATAGAAAATATGTGTATAGAATGCGCAAACAATATGGAAATATCTACAATTGTTGTCACCTGTAAAGTTGAACGATGGGCCCACAAAACCTCAAACATGAGAGGTTTCAAAATGTGGCTATCAATTAATAAAAATGAAGGTTTGCTAAAGGCTTACAGCAATTACGTGATATAAAATGCAGTAAAAAATAATAGCAGTAATCCACAATCAGAATACCAAAGCGCATTGAAAATATGCATACAAAATGGACAACTATAATGCAATCCACAATCGTAGTCAACAAAGTTGATCGATGGCCCACGAAAGTAAAAAATGAGGTGTTTCCTAAGTGCGGCTATAACTCAATCAAAAACGAAGGTTCATGAAAAGCTATAGAAAATATGAATATAGAATGTACAACTATAGTGTGTAATCCAACATTGTGAATCACCAAAGTTGATCGGAGCAGTCTAGAAAACTCAAGCACAACCTTTAATATAGCTATAACTCAACAAACAATGAAGTGTCTGATAGGAAATACAAAATTACAGTGGATAATGCACAACTACTGTGCAGTGCGCAATTGTAGTCACCAAAATTTATCAATGGTCGACGAAAACTCAAACACAAGCGGTTTCCTAAATCAGGGTATAACTGAACAAAAAATGAATGTTCACGAAAGGTGATAGAAAATACACGTACATAATGGAGAACTACAGTACATTCCACAATAGTAGTCCCAAAGCTGATTGATGGCCCACGAAAATTCAAACACAAGCGGACTCCTAAGTGTGGCTATAACTGAACGAAAAATGAAGGTTTGTGAGAGGTGATAGAAAATACGCGTATATAATGCACAACTACAGTGTAATCCAATATTGTTGTCACCAAAGTTGACCGTGAAAGGAGATTAAAAATATGCATACAAATGCACAACTACAATACAATCCATAATCCTAGTCACCAAAATTAATTGATGGCCCACAAAAACTCCAACATGAGTGGTTTCAAATGCGGCTATAATCAAGAGAAAATGAAGGTTCACAAAAATGTTGATGGGAAAATATGCATGTAGAATGCACACCGCCAATGTAATCCACAAGCGTAGTCACCAAATTTGATTAATGGCCCACAAAAACTCAAAAATGAGCGATTTCCTAAATGTGGCTATAACTCAACAAGAAATGAAGTTTCGCGAAATGAGATAGAAAATTAGTGTTCATAATGCAAAACTATAGTGCAATCCACAATCGTAGTCACAAATTTGATCAATCACCCACGAAAACTCAAACATGAGTGGTTTCGGAAATGTGGCTATAACCGAACAAAAAATGAAGGGTCAGGAAAGGCGATAGAAAATATGCGTATAGAATGGACAGGCACAATGCAATCCACAATCGTAGTCACCAAAGTTGATCGATGGCCAACGAAAATTGAAAGATGAGGTATATGTGAATGCATAACTATGCACATAACTACAATCATAGTCACCAAAGTTGATCGATGGCATGTAAAAAACTCCAACATGATCGGGTTTCCAAATGCAAAACATAACTCAACAAAAAAAATGAAGGTTTGCGAAAGGTAATAGAAGATACGCATATAGAATGCCCAACTATAGTGCAATCCACAATCGTAGTAACCAAAGTTTATTGAGCCCAACGAAAACTCAAACACGACCAGTTTCCTAACCGTACCTATGACTCAACGAAAAATGAAGGTTCGTGAAATGCCAAAGAAAATACATGTATTAAATGTACAACTATAGTGTAATGCACAATCGTAGTCACCAAAGTTGATCGATGGCCAACAAAATCTCAAATACGAGAGTTTTCCCAAATGCGGCTATAACACAACAAAAAATGAAGGTTCGTAAAAGGCGATTAAAAATACACGTATGGCATGAACAACTACAGTGTGATCCAAAAGCATAGTCACCAAACTTGATCGATGGCCCTCAAAAACTCAATCTCGAGCAGTTTCCAAAATGCGGCTATATCTGAACAAAAAATTAAGGTTGACAAAAGCTGATAGATAATTAATGTACAAAATAGACAACTATAGTGCAATCCACAATCGTAGTCACCAAAGTTGATCGATGGCCAACTAAAACTGAAACATGAGCGGTTTCCTAAGTGCTGCTATAATGCAATGAAAAATGAAGATTCGCAAAAGCCGATAGAAAATACACATAAAGAATGCACACCTACAGTGTAATCCACAATCGTAGTCACCAAAGTTGATCGATGGTCTAGAAAAACTCAAACAAGAGCGGTTTCCTAAATGTGGCTATAA
The DNA here is from genome assembly GCA_007258455.2 of Sequoia sempervirens. Taxonomy (NCBI): domain Eukaryota; kingdom Viridiplantae; phylum Streptophyta; class Pinopsida; order Cupressales; family Cupressaceae; genus Sequoia; species Sequoia sempervirens. Next base: position 3,866 of record VDFB02291615.1, read on the forward strand.
CTCAATAAAAGATGAAGTTTCGTAAAAGGCGATAGAAAATACGCATATAGAATGCACAACTACATTGTAATCAATAAGCACAAATAACAAAGTTGATCGATGGCCCACAAAAAACTCCAACTTGAGCAGTTTCCTAAATGGGGCTATAACTCAACAAAAAATGAAGGTTTCCAAAAGGCGATAGAAAATATGCATACATAATGGACAACTAGAGTGCAATCCACAATTGTAGTCACCAAAGTTGATCGAAGACCCATGAAAACTAAAACACGAACAGTTTCCTAAGTACGGCTATAACTCAACAAAAATGAAGGTTTGCTTTAAAGTTGATCAACATACATGTATAGAATGCACAACTACAAAGGTAATCCACAATCATAGTCACCAAAGTTGATCAGCGACCCACAAAAACTCAAACATGACCATTTTCCTAAATGCTACTATAACTTAATAAAAAATGAAGGTTCGTGAAAGGAAATTAAAAATATTTATACAGAATGCACAACTATAGTACCATCCAAAATTGTAGTCATCAAAAAATATCGATGGCCCAAAAGAACACAAACATGAGCGGTTTCCAAATTGCGCCTATAACAAAACAAAAAATGAAAGTTCGCAAAAGGGGATAGAAAATATTGGTATAGAATGCACAACTACATTGTAATCCACAAACGTAGTAACCAAAGTTGATCAATGGCCCACAAAAACTCAAACACAAGCGGTTTCCTAAATGCTGTTATAACTCTACCAAAAATGAAGGTTTGCAAAACGAGATAGAAAATACGCATATAGAATGCATAACTACAGTGTAATCTACAAACGTTGTCACCTAAGTTGATCGATGGCCCACAAAAACTCAAACACGAGCAGTTTTCCTAAATGCGGCTATAACTCAACAAAAAAGGAAGGTTCGCGAAAGAAAATACTCATATAGAATGCACAAATACAAACTTGTAATCCAAAATTGTAGTCCCCAAAGTTGATCAATGGCCCATGAAAACACAAAAATGAGCGGTTTCCTAAACAAAGGGTGATGCTAACACAATGAAAATTATGTTCAAGGAACACTATAGAAAAATATGCATATAGAATGCACAACTATAGTGTAATCCTACATGGTCACCAAAGCTAATCAATGGCCCAATTAAAGATCAAAACATGAGTGGCTCGGGAGCAATGTCATATAACTCAACAAAAAATTTTGATTTTTCCCAAATAAAATTGTTTCAGAATTCGATTTTTGAAGGTTTTTTACATGTTGGTGAAAAATTCGTTTTTCAAAAAGAGGACGATCTGGGTCATCTCAGAATCAGATTCTCTACAAAACTCATTTCTCAGATTTTTCACCAAAACATTCAAACAATTTACCTCTGTTACCTCCACTGCTTCTACTATTCAAAAAAAAGAAATTTCAAAAACAATTTATTTCCTAAATGCGTCTATAACTCAACGAAAAAGGAAGGTTCTCGAAAGGCGATAGAAAATATGTGTATAGAATGCACAACAATAGTGTCATCTACAATTGTTGTCACCAAAGTTGAAACGATGGCCCACAAAAACTCAAACATGAGAGAGGTTTCAAAATGGCTTAATACCTCACCAAAAATGAAGGTTTGGCGAAGGCTTACAGCAATTACGCATATAAAATGCAAAAATACAAGCAGTAATCCACAATCAGAGTCACCAAAAAAGCCGCATTGAAAATATGTATACAAAATAGACAACTATAATGCAATCCACAATCGTAGTCAACAAAGTTGATCGATGGCCCACGAAAGTAAAAAATGAGGTGTTTCCTAAGTGCGGCTATAACTCAATCAAAAATGAAGGTTCATGAAAAGCTATAGAAAATATGAATATAGAATGCACAACTATAGTGTAATCCAATATTGTAATCACCAAAGTTGATCGATAGCCTAGAAAAACTCAAGCACAAACGGTTTCTTTAATATAGCTATAACTCAACAAACAATGAAGGTTCGTGATAGGAAATACAAAATTACAGTGGATAATGCACAACTACTGTGCAGTGCGCAATTGTAGTCACCAAAATTTATCAATGGCCGACGAAAACTCAAACACAAGCGGTTTCCTAAATCAGGGTATAATTGAACAAAAAATGAATGTTCACGAAAGGTGATAGAAAATACACGTACATAATGGAGAACTACAGTACATTCCACAATAGTAGTCCCAAAGTTGATTGATGGCCCACGAAAATTCAAACACAAGCGGACTCCTAAGTGTGGCTATAACTGAACGAAAAATGAAGGTTTGTGAAAGGTGATAGAAAATACGCGTATATAATGCACAACTACAGTGTAATCCAATATTGTTGTCACCAAAGTTGACCGTGAAAGGAGATTAAAAATATGCATACAAATGCACAACTACAATACAATCCATAATCTTAGTCACCAAAATTAATTGATGGCCCACAAAAACTCCAACATGAGTGGTTTCCTAAATGCGGTTATAACTGCAGAAAAAATGAAGGTTCACAAATGTTGATGGAAAATATGCATGTAGAATGCACATCTACAATGTAATCCACAAGCGTAGTCACCAAATTTGATTAATGGCCCACAAAAACTCAAAAATGAGCGATTTCCTAAATGTGGGTATAACTCAACAAAAAATGAAGTTTCGCGAAATGAGATAGAAAATTAGTGTTCATAATGCAAAACTATAGTGCAATCCACAATCGTAGTCACAAATTTGATCAATCACCCACGAAAACTCAAACATGAGTGGTTTCGGAAATGTGGCTATAACTGAACAAAAAATGAAGGGTCAGGAAAGGCGATAGAAAATATGCGTATAGAATGGACAGGCACAATGCAATCCACAATCGTAGTCACCAAAGTTGATCGATGGCCAACGAAAATTGAAAGATGAGTGTATAGAATGCATAAATACACTACAATCCACAATCATATCACCAAAGTTGATCGCATGGCACAAAAACTCCAACATGATCGGTTTTCCAAATGCAGCTATAACTCAACAAAAGTACCAGCGCTCATAAAAGGCCGAAGATAATGATATAGAATCTAACCATAGTGCGCAATCCACAATCAGAGTAACTAAAGTTTATTGAGCCTAACGAAAACTCCAAACACGGGCCAGCCTAAACGTAATTTCCATGACTCAACTAAAAATGAAGGTTCGTGGAAATGCCAAAGAAAAATATACATGTATTAAATGTACAACTATAGTGTAATGCACAATCGTAGTCACCAAAGTTGATCGATGGCCAACAAATCTCAAATAATGAAACAGTTTTCCCCAAATGCGCTATAACACAACAAAAATGTAGGTTCGTGAAAGGCGATTGAAAAATGCAATTTTATGGCATGAATAAATTGCCAGTAGGATCCAAAAGCATAGTCACTGTAAACTTTGATCGGGATGGCCCTCAAAACTCCAAACCTCGAAAGCAAAATTTCCAAAAATGCGGCTATATCTGAACAAAAAATTAAGGTTGACAAAAGCTGATAGATAATTAATGTACAAAATAGACAACTATAGTGCAATCCACAATCGTAGTCACCAAAGTTGATCGATGGCCAACGAAAATTGAAACATGAGCGGTTTCCTAAGTGCTGCTATAATGCAATGAAAAATGAAGATTCGCAAAAGCCGATAGAAAATACACATAAAGAATGCACACCTACAGTGTAATCCACAATCGTAGTCACCAAAGTTGATCGATGGCCTAGAAAAACTCAAACAAGAGCGGTTTCCTAAATGTGGCTATAACTCAATAAAAGATGAAGTTTCGTAAAAGGCGATAGAAAATACGCATATAGAATGCACAACTACATTGTAATCAACAAGCACAGTCACCAAAGTTGATCGATGGGTCTACAAAACTCCAAACTTGAGCAAAGCCTCTAAATGGGGGCTTGCTATAACTCAACAAAAAATGAAGGTTTTAAAAGGCTTATAGAAAATATGCATACATAATGGACAACTAGAGTGCAATCCACAATTGTAGTCACCAGTTGATCTAAGACCCATGAAAACTAAAACACGACCGGGCCTGGGCGCACTAAGTAACTCAACAAAAACGGAAGCGGCTTCATGCAGTTGGATCGAACATACATGTATAGAATGCACAACTACAGTGTAATCCACAATCATAGTCACCAAAGTTGATCAGCGACCCACAAAAAATCAAACATGACCATTTTCCTAAATGCGACTATAACTTAATAAAAAATGAAGGTTCGTGAAAGGAACTTAAAAATATTTATACAGAATGCACAACTATAGTACCATCCAAAATTGTAGTCATCAAAAAATATCGATGGCCCAAAAGAACACAAACATGAGCGGTTTCCAAATTACGCCTATAACTCAACAAAAAATGAAAGTTCGCAAAAGGGGATAGAAAATATTGGTATAGAATGCACAACTACATTGTAATCCACAAACGTAGTAACCAAAGTTGATCAATGGCCCACAAAACTCAAACACAAGCGGTTTCCTAAATGCTGTTATAACTCTACCAAAAATGAAGGTTTGCAAAACGTGATAGAAAATACGCATATAGAATGCATAACTACAGTGTAATCTACAAACGTTGTCACCTAAGTTGATCGATGGCCCACAAACACTCAAACACGAGCAGTTTTCCTAAATGCGGCTATAACTCAACAAAAAAGGAAGGTTCGCGAAAGAAAATACTCATATAGAATGCACAAATACAAACTTGTAATCCAAAATTGTAGTCACCAAAGTGGATCAATGGCCCATGAAAACACAAAAATGAGCGGTTTCCTAAATGCGGTGATAACACAATGAAAAAATTATGTTCACAAACTAATTAGAAATATGCATATAGAATGCACAACTATAGTGTAATCCTTTAAGCATGGTCACCAAAGCACCCAATGGCCTGTTTCAAAGATCAAACACATGAGTGGTTTCCATAAATGCCTGCGAACAAATGTGCAATTTTGATTTTCCCAAATAAAATTGTTTCGTAAATTCGATTTTTGAAGGTTTTTTACATGTTGGTGAAAAATTTGTTTTTCAAAAAGAGGACGATCTGAGTCATCTCAGAATCAGATTCTCTACAAAACTCATTTCTCAGATTTTTCACCAAAACATTCAAACAATTTACCTCTGTTACCTCCACTGCTTCTACTTTTCAAAAAAAAGAAATTTCAAAAACAATTTATTTCCTAAATGCGTCTATAACAAAACGAAAAAGGAAGGTTCTCGAAAGGCGATAGAAAATATGTGTATAGAATGCACAACAATAGTGTCATCTACAATTGTTGTCACCAAAGATGAACGATGGCCCACAAAAACTCAAACATGAGAGGTTTCCAAAATGTGGCTATCACTCAATAAAAAATGAAGGTTTGCGAAAGGCGACAGCAATTACGTATATAAAATGCAAAAAATACAGTGTAATCCACAATCGTAGTCACCAACAGCGATTGAAAATATGCATACAAAATGGACAACTATAATGCAATCCACAATCGTAGTCAACAAAGTTGATCGATGGCCCACGGTGAAAGTAAAAATGAGGTGTTTCTGGGCGCCATAACCGACCAAAATGAAGCGTCTATGAAAGCTATAGAAAATATGAATATAGAATGTACAACTATAAAGTGTAATCCAACATTGTAATCACCTGAAAGCTATCTTAGCAGCCTAGAAAAACTGCCAATAAACCGCTTTATCATAGCTATAACTCAACAAACAATGAAGGTTCAGATAGGAATACAAAAATTGGCGTGGATACGCATAACCATCGCGGCAGCAGCGCAATTGTAGTCACCAAAATTTATCAATGGCCGACGAAAACTCAAACACAAGCGGTTTCCTAAATCAGGGTATAACTGAACAAAAAATGAATGTTCACGAAAGGTGATAGAAAATACACGTACATAATGGAGAACTACAGTACATTCCACAATAGTAGTCCCAAAGTTGATTGATGGCCCACGAAAATTCAAACACAAGCGGACTCCTAAGTGTGGCTATAACTGAACGAAAAATGAAGGTTTGTGAAAGGAGATAGAAAATACGCGTATATAATGCACAACTACAGTGTAATCCAATATTGTTGTCACCAAAGTTGACCGTGAAAGGAGATTAAAAATATGCATACAAATGCACAACTACAATACAATCCATAATCTTAGTCACCAAAATTAATTGATGGCCCACAAAAACTCCAACATGAGTGGTTTCCTAAATGCGGTTATAACTGCAGAAAAAATGAAGGTTCACAAATGTTGATGGAAAGTATGCATGTAGAATGCACATCTACAATGTAATCCACAAGCGTAGTCACCAAATTTGATTAATGGCCCACAAAAACTCAAAAATGAGCGATTTCCTAAATGTGGCTATAACTCAACAAAAAAGGAAGTTTCGCGAAATGAGATAGAAAATTAGTGTTCATAATGCAAAACTATAGTGCAATCCACAATCGTAGTCACAAATTTGATCAATCACCCACGAAAACTCAAACATGAGTGGTTTCGGAAATGTGGCTATAACTGAACAAAAAATGAAGGGTCAGGAAAGGCGATAGAAAATATGCGTATAGAATGGACAAGCACAATGCAATCCACAATCGTAGTCACCAAAGTTGATCGATGGCCAACGAAAATTGAAAGATGAGTGTATAGAATGCATAACTACACTACAATCCACAATCATAGTCACCAAAGTTGATCGATGGCATAAAAAAACTCCAACATGATCGGTTTTCCAAATGCAGCCATAACTCAACAAAAAATGAAGGTTTGCGAAAGGTAATAGAAGATACGCATATAGAATGCCCAACTATAGTGCAATCCACAATCGTAGTAACCAAAGTTTATTGAGCCCAACGAAAACTCAAACACGACCAGTTTCCTAAACGTACCTATGACTCAACTAAAAATGAAGGTTCGTGAAATGCCAAAGAAAATACATGTATTAAATGTACAACTATAGTGTAATGCACAATCGTAGTCACCAAAGTTGATCGATGGCCAACAAAATCTCAAATACGAGAGTTTTCCCAAATGCGGCTATAACACAACAAAAAATGTAGGTTCGTAAAGGGCGATTAAAAATACACGTATGGCATGAACAACTACAGTGTGATCCAAAAGCATAGTCACCAAACTTGATCGATGGCCCTCAAAAACTCAAACTCGAGCAGTTTCCAAAATGCGGCTATATCTGAACAAAAAATTAAGGTTGGCAAAAGCTGATAGATAATTAATGTACAAAATAGACAACTATAGTGCAATCCACAATCGTAGTCACCAAGGTTGATCGATGGCCAACGAAAACTGAAACATGAGCGGTTTCCTAAGTGCTGCTATAATGCAATGAAAAATGAAGATTCGCAAAAGCCGATAGAAAATACACATAAAGAATGCACACCTACAGTGTAATCCACAATCGTAGGCACCAAAGTTGATCGATGGCCTAGAAAAACTCAAACAAGAGCGGTTTCCTAAATGTGGCTATAACTCAATAAAAGATGAAGTTTCGTAAAAGGCGATAGAAAATACGCATATAGAATGCACAACTACATTGCAATCAACAAGCACAGTCACCAAAGTTGATCGATGGCCCACAAAAAACTCAAACTTGAGCAG